>JAEUWL010000164.1:0-51726 GCA_018524415.1 Podaxis rugospora
GAGGGGTGCAACACATAAGTTGAAGCCAAGGCCTCACCTACCCTTGGTCCATGAAGGTCCACCTCTGTCTGCTCGCAGTCTGCCCCTGTCCAGAGTCTGCCACCTAACAGGCTGACTCACTGACGTTATCATATGTATTGGGGTCAGAGCAGATTGAATGTTCGGCAAGGGATACGTCTCTACCTCTCAGATTCTCAGATGAAGATCAATCTCCCAACAAACCAACAGCCAGATTGGGTGCACCATCGGACTTGCCAGTGCAAGTGTATCCCAAGAAACATTCTCTCAGCTAACTTAGAATCACGAGTACATACAGAATTCAATTCATTCTCATCCTCACCTACCGAAATTCGTGTTCTCCAGCTCCAATCTCTCAACACTGCTGTCCACAGCCCCCTTACAACAGTATGTATCACGCGTATTTTCCTCCCTTTTACTGAGAGAGATATCTATACACGACTCTCCTGCCTGACCGTCGTCAGATTTATGTTCGTCAACGAGTGGATCTGAAACTCTCCCCCCAACACACACGTCTCAATGGGAAGCTCATTTACATAGCTTTGGGTTTCTTTGTGTAAAGCCAGCTCGTCTGCGAACACAGGATGCAGTGGAGGTTGGTGACACCATAGTCCGGAATGATTTTTGTTTGCAAGTGATGTAGTGTGGAACAAAACCGTAGATCGCGCCACACAATACTCAAATAATTAACTCATGGCCGAGTTTACAGGTGCAATAATAAAATGTGTAGTTGATAGCTAGGTAGTCATACGTACCCGATCTCCCCACCACCGACCTCCACCCTGCTACAGTCGCATTCACGTGCGACCACGGCGAATTCCATGAGATGAATCAACCAACATTTTGATCAAGAACATGCTCCCAACTAACCCTCTGCATAATCTTACGCTTGAACTTCCATGGTTTGTTCAGCCAACAATCTCGAAACTGTGCTGAACACTAAGGGCCTTAACAGACGACCAAGAACCGCGCTTTAAAGCGCGACTTACTGAAGTCGCCTCTTCCGCAAACTTATCTACGCAATAACGAGAGGATATCAGAAGAGGAATATAGGCTTGTTCTTGCTGCTATCTCTCGAGTTCAGAGTGAAGTTGCCCGTTTGGTGGAGCTCGACGAATCCCAGGAGGAATCTCAGGCCGCATACCAATGGAGGCGGGCTTGCGAAGACTTCATTCGCAGGCATCAGACACTCCTCCATTGGACTCGACGCCTTCCATCCGAGCTCCTTGCCGACATATTCACTTGGTGCACCAATGATAATACAACAATTCCTTGGAATGTGTCCCAAGTCTGTGGCCGGTGGCGAACTGTGGCATTGCACACTCCCCGGTTATGGCGCAGACTGCCGCTCATTGGAAGATACGCTGGTATTTCTGCAGAAAGGCAATTTATCGCTTTCCTTTCAAACGACTATCTGCAGCGATCGGGGACAGAAACTATCATCTTTACCTGGAATCCACGACATCGACTAGCGGATCAAATTTATTCTGTGTTACTCCAACATGTCCATCGGTGGGGGGATGTTCATTTGGTCATCGATCAAGTACGCGACGACCACCTACAACATCGTCTCACCAAACTTGAAGGTCGTTTGCCCTCTCTCCATGTGCTCAGGCTCACGATCATGGAAGGGACCTCGAGCATTTCCCTAGAAGCATTCAAGTCCGCCCCTCGACTGACTTATTTGCAGGTCAGGGATTTGCGCCTCATGTCCACCCCTCCTCTCCCAACTGGGTGGCCATGGGACCAAATAACGCACCTTTCCGCTTCCCTTAAAACTACATGGTGCCTCAGCTATCATTCCCTTGCCACGTTCACCCATCTACTATATGTGAGACTCAGGTGGTCCTGGTGGGACCAAGTCCCATCAAATATTTATAGCCAAATCGTCTTCCAGGCTTGCAGATTCTTACATATGGAGCTTTATAAACCGTCTGGATTCGTGAGCGTACAAGCCTCACCCAACCTCCTTACGCTCATGGACTTTCCCGTCTTGGAAAAACTTTTCATCTGTTATGTTCCCTTTGATTCCGATCAGTGGGTTGTCAAGCACTTGGGAATGTTTGTACACCGGCATGCCACCAAGCATCTCCAAAGCTTTCATTGGTATCGCGAGATTACATACTACTCGGCACCCCTCACGCTTTCCACGATCTACGTCGAGCGCGTGCTCTTCGATCACTTGAAGGACCTGCCAATTCTACGCCTCACTCTACCCAGCCAAGATATCCTGAAACATATCCTTACAAATCTCAAGACGAAAGATGATTTCATGCCCGGTCTCCGGAAACTCGATGTCAAGCTTGACACCGTATTCCTCAAGGACCGCGAAGTCGAGTGGATTACCGAGCTGCTCCGTGGGGTTGTGGCTTCTCCGAAGAGCCGGTTGGATGAGATCCGCCTACAAATCCCGCCATCACCACCCAGAATTACTATCCTCCCCTGGGAGCTTGTACTCAAGCTCGATGGTTGGGAAGAGAAGGTACGGGCAGATTGGAAAAAGCAGACCACTGTCGAAGGCCGATTTGATATACTATCCTTGAAGTCGCAGCCAAGACCCGGAAGCCCAGTTGCAACAATACAAAGGGCCGGAGACATGTCTATTCAAGTAAGTACCAAAGGAATTTCTTCTCATTTGCTGCAGTGTTTCTAACACGTCAAATTACAGGCGGCTAGGCTCCGCAGGACCCTCATCAACTTTATACACACGCATTTGCTTACCGCAAGATCACACCGATCACCTAAAGATCATGACTTCGATCGGAAAGAAGACTTTCTTAAGCGGTGGACTACGATGTTTATTGAAGAAGCTGAGAGTCGCCGATGGACAACAGCAGGCGAGGATAGTGTCTTGTATATTTCCCCCTGTTCTCGTGAGTATTTGCTCCAGCAGCACAGGCTGAACGGTTATATAGCCTTACGCAAGGAGGTTTTCCAATGGGTCCTAGGAGTCAGCGACTATAACGCTGAAGATCCAGGTTACATTGATCATGACCATGTTCCTTTGATCAACCCTTCTTGGTTAGTCTCCAGCGTCATTGCCGATAATTACGCTACGTGGTGAGGGAAAGCTATACTGCAGCAGCGTTTTACAATGTCACACTACGACGAACCAGGTGATCAATCACATTCTTTTTCTGTGGAAATACAACTTGGAACTGAGACTCTCCACCCTCTCCATACGGGCTGACATCACGGTTACCGGTCTGGTCAATATGTGAGACACGTACATATATTCGTCGCTCTAGTCTCTTTTTCTCTGCTGTCTCTTTCTCTCGCATTTTACTTACTAACTGACTCTCGGTTATCATGAGCAACTACGGACGAGGTTATCAAGGTGACGTGGATGAATGTACGTTCCCTCCCATCGTTTGGTGACTCTACTGTTCACAAAGGAGTGTATAGACGGCTATGATCAACAGAACAGCACCGGCGGCCGCTTTGGTGGTAGCATGGGCAGAGGAGGAGGAGGAGGAGACTTCAACCAATCCACTGGAGGTTGTAAGCATTCCATTTCCGCTTGCTCTCGTATCCTCTGAGTTTCTGAATGCGATCTCTGGATGAACAGCTTACGGTCAAGACCAAGGAGGTTTTGATAATGCCAATCAATATGACAACGGCAATTCCGGATGTAAGCCCTCTTTTTGTTCTTTCCCCTCATACTACCCACTATTCTCTACAATCGTTCATAGATGGTGGTGGCCAATCCGGGAACGACAACCAGCCCGACTTCGATCGGGACCGAAACCGGTATGATCCAGGCTTTGGCGGCGACCGTAGTGGGGGTTATGATGGGGGAGGTTATCGTGGCGGCGGCGGCGGCGGCCAAAACCAATATAGCGGGGACCAAGGGGGCTTTGGTGGCGGATATGGTGGGGGGCAAGGCGGATATGGAGGTGGTGGAAGTTATGGCGGTGGTATGGATTCAGGCGGTTATCAAGGTGGCGGTCAAGGTGGCGGTCAACAGAAGAAAGGCGGAATCGTCCAGGATGTTAAAGGTGTTTTCCATGGTATCGGAGAGGTGAAAGACACGCTCGAGGGCAATGCTAATCAGGCACGGGGAAGCTCGGGAAGGTGGTTATAATGGCTTGTGATTTTTTTGCGTTCCAGAATCCCTTATCTCTTGAAGGAGTCGGGTAGGCTTGTTTTCACAGAGAGCAGTGGGAACCCGACGCACCAACATCACCCTTAACTAAGTTAACAATGCCATCTTAACCAAACCACACCCATGTAAAGTAGAAGCATAAAATCATTGCCATTTGCAAGTCATTATAGCTATAAGATTAGATGATGTACATAAAGGACTATGTATGTATGAATGATCTACGTGAAAATGAGTTGGGGTGCAAGTTGTGGGGTGTGAGGACGAATGGGAGAAAACACACGCCCTTTGAAATAAGTAAATTATGCAATGGAAGATCAAGCGACCGAAACAACCATCCCACCATAAGCAACGACGGCACTCAGTGACTGTCCAGCAAACCCGAAGTGAACCACCATCCGCACCTCAGTAACACATTAGCCTATAAAATACTTTTCAGATGGTGGTAGCCTTCATATGGGCTGTTTTACGGAGCGAGGGACTCAAGACGGCGGAGTGTTTAGAAGCCACCCATGCCGCCCATGCCGCCCATTCCACCCATTCCACCCATACCGCCAGCCGGCTTGTCCTCCTCAGGAGCATCGACAACACAGGCTTCGCTCGTTGTCAAAAGAGAGGCAACACCACTAGCATCGACGAGGGCAGTGCGGACGACCTTGAGAGGATCGACGATACCAGCCTTGATCATGTCAACATACTCGCCCTTGGAGGCATCGTAACCCCAAGCGAACTTGTCGGTAGCACCATACTTGCTGAGGAGGGTGCCAACAATGACGCTAGACTCCTCTCCGGCGTTGTTGAGGATGGCACGAGCGGGGTTGGTGATAGCACGACGGATGATGGCGACACCGAGCTCTTGGTCGAAATTGCTTGTAGGGATAGGCTTGGCGTCAGGGGAGACTGGAGAGCTGGCAGATCCTGCGCCGCTACCGGGAGAAGAGGTAGCGAGTTGGAGGGAGGCCTTGAGGAGGGCGACACCGCCACCAGGAAGAATACCTTCCTCGACGGCAGCACGGGTGGCGTTCAAGGCATCATCATACCTGTCCTTCTTCTCACCGACCTCAACCTCAGAGGCACCACCAACCTTAATAACAGCGACGCCACCAGAAAGCTTAGCAAGACGCTCCTGGAGCTTGGTTCTGTCATATTCGGAAGTGGTGGGGTCTGCGATGAGGGAACGGATCTGCTCGCAGCGAGCTTGAATAGCATCCTTGGAACCTTCGCCGTTGAGGATGATGGTATCCTCCTTAGTGATGGTAATGGAACCAGTGGAGCCGAGGAGGTCGGGAGTAGCACGCTCGAGCTTGATGTCAAGCTCATCAGTGAAAACGGTACCACCAGTCAAGATGGCGAGGTCACCAAGGATAGACTTGCGGTTGTCGCCGAAGCCAGGTGCCTTGACGGCGGCGACCTGAAGCTGACCACGGAGCTTGTTGAGAATGCATGCGGCAAGAGCCTCGCCATCAATGTCCTCGGCAATAATGACAAGGGGACGACGAGCCTGGGCAGCAGCCTCGAGAGATGGAAGGATATCCTGGAGTAGGGAAATCTTCTTCTCGCTGAGGAGGATAAGGGGCTTCTCGAACTCGACCTTCTGTGTCTTGACATCGGTAATGAAGTAGGGAGAGATGAAACCACGGTCGAAGCGCATGCCCTCGGTGATTTCAATTTCATCCTCAATGGTACGACCCTCCTTGACAGTGATGACACCTTCCTTTCCAACCTTTTCCATGGCCTGAGCGATGAGGTTACCGACGTGAGTGTCGCCGTTAGCCGAAATGGTGGCGACTTGGGCAATCTCGGCAGTGGTAGTGATGGTCTTGGTGTTCTGGGAAAGGAACTCGACAACGCGGTCAACGGCTGCCTGGGAGCCACGGCGAAGGTCCATAGGGTTGCAACCAGCAGCCACGTTCTTGACACCCTCAGAGTAGATGGCACGGGCTAGAACGGTGGCGGTGGTGGTACCATCACCTGCAACCTCGTTCGTCTTCGAAGCAACTTCCTGTACGAGACTTAATGGTCGTTAGGGAGATACTTCCTACCCGCACACAGGAGACATACCGAGCACCGAGGTTCTCAAACTTGTCCTTGAGAGTAATTGACTTGGCCACGGTAACACCGTCTGGAAAAAGGAACAGTTAGCAATCCGACGCGAACATGCGTGCATGTATATTCCGTGGCCGCCTACGGGGAGGCATAGAGAGTCTCCCTATTTTCGGAAGCTACGGAAGGAGACCGGAGGGGGGAGAAACCTTACCTTTGGTGATCTTGGGTCCACCGAACGACTGCTCGATTATGACGTTGCGACCTGACCAGAACATGAGTGAGGACATACAACATCACGTATAGATGCGCAACTGACCCTTCGGCCCAAGCGTAACGCTGACGGCGTTGGCAAGGACGTCAACACCCTTGAGAATGCTAGCTCTGCCTTCGTTGGAAAACTTGATTTCCTTGTGCGCGCCGCGCGTCAAGGAGGGCTTAGCAGCCTTTGCTGCGGCGCGGAGGGAACGAGAGGAAGCAGCGGAGAGGCGGTGCATGGTTGTTGAGAAGAGGGAGGAGGATGGTTTGGTGGACTGGACAAGTGACGAGGACGAGAATTCTCAACCTCTGAGACCTTAAATTCAAATTTTTCGCATGGAGAAACCTCTAGAAAGTCACGTGCTCTCCCTCTCCTTCACTGTCACTGGCGACCCTGCCACGTCTCTCCCCCCCACTCCTGACAGCGACGACACAACCATCTCATTCTTGTGCGCCTTTTGTGGAAAATGACTTTCTACTCCTTCTAGTCCGAAGAGGTAACCAGGTATTCCAACTCCTTCTGCACCGGAACCCACAGCGAATCCTTACACTTATGTTCCTTCGCCTCTCCAAATACCACTACTGGTTTCAGGTACCCAATCTAATCGACTCCGATATGGTGTAACGGCTAACATTACCGCCTTTCACGCGGTAGCTCGGGGTTCGATTCCCCGTATCGGAATAATCTTTTACTTCTTTGGCTCGGTCATCACCGATGCCTCCCATCAGGTTTCCACGTTAAAGCCTCATCCCAAAAATAGAACCCACCTAACCTACGTTCGTGAAGCGACGCAGCAGTTGATGCATCTATGATTGGACGTCGAGGATGGCAATGCACCGGTTTGTTCTCATGTAGAAGCCCAAAAGTTGCATTCTCACACGTTCTCTCCGCCTTTATAATGCCCACTCACCGAGGATATCTTTGGTTCAGCATTTCCGCATTTCCTCTTCACTTCCACTATGCGTCTTACTACTGTTTGCACTTCGCTGTCACTCCTGGGCCTTGCCCTTGCCCAAAACAACAGCACTAATTCTACCCAAGTTGTACGTCCTCGCTCTTCTCAATTTCAAGACCTCCAAGTCTGTTAATGGTCAAGGAACCAGGTCACCATCAAGGTTGGTGCAACTCCCGACACGCCCAATGGCGGCATCTTCCAGTTTATTCCAAATAATGTCAATGCAACCAATGGCACGGTGATCAACTTCCAGTTCACTGGAATGTAAGATCTTACTATTTGCCTGCTAATTGTTACTAATGGGCGTTGCACTCCTCAGGCCCGGAAACCACTCCATCACCCAATCAACCTTCTCCAACCCATGTATTCCCATGGATGGGGGCTTCGACTCTGGTTGGGTCTCCCTCCCTACCTCGGGCTTGGCTCCTACCCCACAATGGAACCTCACTATCACGGATGACACCAAACGTAACTTTAAACATCTCTTCCTTCTATAATTCAATGCTGACATCATCCTCCCTTCCAGCGATTTGGTTCTTCTGCAAGCAATTGGTCCCCACGCCCCACTGCCCCGCTGGTAAGGCCACCGCCCCTTTCACTCCACATGCCAAGAATAAACCGACTGACAATGACGATACCAGGAATGGTTGGCGCCATTAATGCTCCCACAAGAGGTAACAACACCTTCGCCGCATACCAGCAGGCTGCCAAGGCCGTCTCCAATGTTCCGGTACGTTCATCCCCTGTTCAAAGTTGCTTCTCCCTTTCTGACAATGTAAACAGCAAAGTCAGAATGGTCTTGTCGGATCAGGCGCCTCTGCCTCCGCAAGTCCTGGTCCAATCCCCAGCGGTGGACAACTCTTCCCCAGTGGTGGTTCCGGGGGCAGTTCTGGGGGCAATTCTGGGGGGAGTTCCGGTGCTATTGGCTTGTCTGTTAACTCTGCCATCATCACCTTGATGGCTGGGATAACAGGCATGCTTCTCGCTTAGGTACCAGGATACCAGAAGTCGACTGGTCTTTTGTGATTCGAGGCAAAAGGCCTCTTGCTGCTTCTTTTTTCACACATATAATCATGTTTGAATACGCGCGGACATTGAGTCTGATGCTCGGTTAAACCATTGCCCGAGTATCCACTTCCTTTTCATCTCCCTTCGTACTTTTTTCACTGGAGTTTATTCTCGTGGACTGCGGATGTCGACCCCTTTTGTCTATTTTCTCTCATGTATGCACGTTTCAAGTTACGGACTGTGGCTTTATGACCGCGGATTGCGATGCCATTCTTCTTTTTCCTTTCTCCTTCCAACTTCTTTTAAATACTTCTAGCCCTGTTGTGTGTAATTCTCGTAGATCAATCCTACCAAACCTGCTGTTATTTCCTTTGGCTAACAAGCATGACGTTAGAGTGCTGGAAGTTATTTTTGGCAAAGCTCGCGTAGGGACGTCATGTGGGTGAGCCACCGTCGCTTGAGTGTCAACATGTCAATGCCCAGCACGCTAGAAATATCACTAAACCCTTGTCAATCAACGGCGGAGGGCTAAGCCAGGTTACCAAGTAGCATTGAAGGACTTGAGAGTGTGGTAAGCTGGACCCCCAGAATTTTGGTTACGCTAGCGATTCAACGTGCATGAATCACTGGATCTCTGCCCAAGGAGGTTCTAAGAAGCTTGATTTAGAGAAGCGCAGTTGAGCCAAATTCGAAATATATTCGGCCGAAACACAGCGGATATCCGAGCGTAGCCAAGCATGGCGGTCATTGGACGTTCGCTATTCTAAATCACACTTTCTCCATTGGCCAACCTATATCACGTCAGAGATAATTCGGACAAGAATACAGTCTTCGAACACCTGTTATTGATGCGGCAGGTTTCTAACGAGCCTGATGGTACCACTAGGGCGGTGCGTCCTATTTGCAAGGGCTTGTATTGGTTTCAAGGGTGTGGCGAAGGGCGAGACTAGATGTCAGTTTTTATCACGTGTCAGGCATTTCCTTGGTATTCATGGTCCAGGGCTAACAGTTTGTTTGCAGGAGAAAGGTGGCCTACGCGCGTCTGTGCAGTGAGATCTCATCGAGCGGAAGGTGCTAGCAGCACAAGGATGCCCTAGGTCCATGTTGGCAGGGTATGAAATAGGTGATGGCCAGCGCTTCAGTGGGTACCCTGTTTGAGCCAAACCTAACAGGAAGCTGGATCTCTCCTTTGATGGTTCTCTGAGCACAACTCTTTTGCTTTGACGGTGTATGTTACATGAGGCAGACACTAAGACTTGGTCTTGGAGCTCTCCAAATGGGACAAGCATTCTTTATACAACTCTTGAACGAGTTCCTGGCAACAAAGGGTATCAACCAATGACTGCCCACCTTGCAAAGAGTAGAATACACACCTTCGCCGGCTTGATATCTTTCATGAGACCAATACCAGCACCGGCCCAAATAATGATTCGGTCCAAGTTCCTATCGCGGAGTGCTTGGTGATACTTGGCGCGCAAGACCTCGACATCTTCACCTTTTTCATATTCGTCTACGGTGGCTGCACAATGGCGACAATGTCATCCCTACAAACCAACTAAGATCACACCGCTCCACACTCACTGTTGCGCAAACCTCTGCCTCCAACGCCGGAAGGCCACTCCAGCCAATTACCTACTTGATCGAACGCTGCTGATCTCACTGATGCAGTCGAGTCTGCAGCAATCAAGGCTTGTTTATAGTGATCTGGATATGTGCTTTCCGGGGTCAGGCAAAAGCGGGTTCCAAGGACCACGCCCGAGGCGCCGAGGCTAAGAATTTCTGCTATTTGTTCTCCGTTTGCCAGACCGCCTGCGCCGACGATTAATGGCCCATCATTGGGTATTATGGACGTGATAGAAGATATCAGTGATTTAAGAGGCGGGGCAGCGTCACGGCCGTGACCGCCTGCTTCAACTCCTGAGAAGGGAGAGATCAGCAGGCTACCACTACAATATGGGGGTTAGAACGGCGCCGAACCTTGAGCAACGATAACATCGACCTTCCAGTCGTTCATGGCGACGAGAGCATCCTCAACAGATGACAATTGGACAAAGATGACAGTCTTCCTACCACTCCGAGAATCGTAATCTTGAATGAATTGAATCCATTTCTGAAGATTGTTACCAAAGGCGAGCCAGATGCCCAAAACACGATTATCCAGTGCGGCCTTGAGTATTTCTTTCCCCTTCCGTTCGTCTTTGTCGAACCACCAACCAAGGAAACCTGCTCCAATGCGCAGGGTCGAGTTCCTATCCGATTTCAAGACCTGCCGCACAATTTCTAACTCTTGCTCAAGTTTCTCTGGCATGTAGGCGGCTGAAATGACGATTAGTGTATCCTCTTCATTAGAGAGGCAATTGTTTCCTTGCCTGCGCCCAAAAAACCAAAGCCGCCAGCGAGCGTTACCTGGGCCGCGAGGGAACCTAGAAAGCAAAGTCGGTCACTCAGTGGAGTTGTAGGTCGCAGAAGGACTTACTCCCGGCCACACCTGCCATCGGCGCGTTTAAGATGGGGATGGACACACCTATCATCTATCTAAGTAAATACAGGAGCCATCGCAAATGAGGAACTCACCCAGGAGCTTCGACAGCCTATTTTCTTTTAAAGACATGGTTGCTGGCGTAGGTTCAGATTGATGATTGATGAATAACGCTGACCTCTTTTCATCGAGTAGTATGTATTTATATAGTACCTAATGAACGTTCAGCATATAGGTTCGAGTTGGTCTCATGACCGGCTGTGCAAGTAATATGTTTACGTCTATGTGTGTGAACGCCTGGAGCTCCACGCACGTCTGATACTTTGATCATCAGTGTACGCAATTACTTTCCTCACCACAGGAAGAAATGACCTTGTTTGCCTATACAAACTAAAAGCGTACATACTCATAACAATCGGATATGGTGTAGTGGCCAACATTATCGCCTCTCACGCGATAGCCCGGGGTTCGATTCCCCGTATCCGAATCTTTTTGTCTTCCTCATACTCATTGTCTTATCTATTCAGATCAACATTGATCTGACCTTCTTCAGACATCACCCAGGATATGTAAGACAGGGGGGATTGATATTGGTAACTGTGAACTTATAGACGACAGGACAACGAAGGAGTACAGCATTGCCAGACCCAAGCTAGCGCAAACGAATCAATTACAACAATGGCGATATTAAGAGTGAACCCGAATAGCTGGCAAACTAGAGGGGGATCGTAGAGTATACTTGTACATCACACGGAGAGAGCGGAGACGAGTAGGGGATGGTTAGCGGGATGATACGTAGTCGTCTTCATCGTCGGAGTAAGGTATCACTTTGATAGCACGGTAAGGAGGGCGGCGGAGCTGAGAGGAATTAGGTAGGGAAGAGGAGGGAGTGGACGACGCATCTGAGCCATCTTCGGAATCAGATGGAGGCACGGCGAGGACGAGTCTGAAAGCATCCTTTCCGTTAAGATAGAAGCGGTATAGGCGCTTCTCGCGGATGAAACCTAGGGACTCGTACAACGAAAGGGCTGCGTAGTTGTCGAACTCTGTTTCGAGGACAATCTATTGGGATTGGAAAAGGTAGGATTTGAGCGGGCTTTCCTGAATGTAGTTTAGATAACGGACCTCTTCAACCCCATCCTCCTTCATTGCGTCAATTGAATTACGAACGAGAGTACTAGCTAGAAAGAAAAGAAAAAGGAAACAAGAGAGACCGCACCAAAGTTGATGGATTCCCCCGTTCATCTATAAGATATCCCGTGAGGATGGAAAGGAGAGGGGAAAGGGGGACGAACCTATACCGCGTTTGCGCCAGTTTTTGTCCACACTGAGCATGGCAATGTATCCGCGATTGGATCTGTTCCTATGCATACTCTGTTTGCAGACGATCACCCCTATCGGATCAGAGTTGGCTGGTTCGCTTGGATGAGCCTGGGATGAGAGAAATTGAGGTTGGTTTCGTTAGTGGACGAGAATAACAACACACTAGAAACGATAAATGGGGCCTGTGATGTGATTATGGTAAATGTAAGCTCATGACAGATCTGAGGCACACGACCAGCCACGGGTTGGCGCCCGTCGGCGAAGGAATAGAACTGACCACTGATGGAGGAAATAACGGAAAGTATAAATGACGTATGGTTCACTGAGTTCGTTCTGTACCAAGGCCATGATGTGGGGAAGGTCAGATTCGCCGTTGTATTGACGGTAAATAATCTGTGGGGAAGCCATTTGAAGGGATGGTGGTTGTGAGAGGTCAAGGGGCACCGAGTGATGTGAATAGCCTGTGTGACCGGAACGTCACGGCTGACGCGTTCATTCATCGCGTCGGGATTTCCTTCATTCAACTCTTTACAATTCACTCTGTGATAATCTCGAATTCTCCCCAGTTACATGTAGTGTGCAGAAAGTCAAGCAAAGGACCTTGTCAAGCAGTGCCATTGTTTGGCGAACACGTATCCTGTAGCTGCAAAGTCCTGTATCGTCGTGAAACACGTCAACGAGACTGTCTCAGCGCACGATACATGCAATAGATGGTCGTGGCACACAGCATTCACTCCTGTCCCTAGTGATGTGCGTAGATGAGGGAGTGCCACGTCTGAAACATAAGGTGAAGAAGATATCAACAAGTGACTCGCACAGATAATGGAGCACGTGATAGGCCACGTACAAGTGACACGTCATGTTAATAGCCTGAATAAATAGGCAGTGTTCTCTCTCAAATTTCTCAAGTTCCTTCAACCACGACTACAATGTCGTTTTCAGCGAGTCGTCCGACACGCACACAGTCCCGGAGGCTCCTCTCCTCCATCTCTATCCTTTTCCTCGCCGTCCTTGCCATCCTCTGCCTTTGTCCGCCCGCTGTAAATGCAGAGGCGGCCCATCCCGAATACGGCACTGTCATTGGTATTGGTATGTACTTTTATTCCTGACAAGCGTGCATATAGTCTGACAGTGTCCTGCTAGATCTTGGTACAACGTGGGTTTATCCCCTCGTCCTCCTAGCCAAACAATTAACTGACTTTCGTTCGTTTGCTGGCACACAGTTACTCTTGTGTTGCGTACGTGGCACTTCGAACTCTGTTCCTGCCTTGTGCTAACCACCTCCCCTCCTAGTGTGCAACGTAGTGGTCGCGTAGAAATAATCGCCAATGATCAGGGTCATCGTATCACACCGTCATGGGTCAGCTTCACCGATGAGGAACGACTGTGCGTACTCTATGAAAATTTCGTTTTGATGCATATGCTCACTTCTTATTAGTGTTGGTGACTCCGCCAAGAACGCTTTCCATACCAACCCAAAGAACACAGTTTTCGATGCCAAACGTCTTATCGGCCGCAAGATGGATGATCCCGAGCTCAAGCGCGACATCAAGCACTGGCCTTTCAAGGTGATTGAGAAGAATGGCAAACCCGCTGTCGCCGTCAAGCACAAGGGTGAGGATCGTACCTTCACCCCTGAGGAAATCTCCGCCATGGTTCTCGGCAAGATGAAGGAGACCGCGGAGGCCTACCTTGGCCACAAGGTCACCCACGCCGTTGTGACTGTCCCAGCCTGTGAGCAACTTTCACTTCTTGTCGTTTATCTTCTCTTACGGTCTTTCCAGACTTCAATGACGCTCAGCGCCAAGCCACTAAGGATGCAGGGACTATCGCCGGTCTTACCGTCCTCCGTATTATCAACGAACCTACTGCCGCCGCCATCGCCTACGGTCTTGACAAGAAGGGCAAGGAATCTCAGATCATTGTTTATGATCTCGGTGGTGGAACTTTCGACGTCTCCCTTCTTTCCATTGAAGACGGTGTCTTTGAGGTCCTGGCTACCGCCGGTGATACCCATCTCGGTGGTGAAGATTTCGATAACCGCGTAATTGACTACTTCGTCAAGAGCTACAAGAAGAAGACTGGTACCGATGTCAGCAACAACCTCCGCGCTATGGGTAAACTGAAGCGCGAGGTTGAGAAGGCCAAGAGAACCCTCTCTAGCCAGCAATCCACTCGCATCGAAATCGAGTCCTTTGAGGATGGCAACGACTTCTCGGAGACCCTCACCCGTGCCAAGTTCGAAGAACTCAACATGGATCTCTTCCGCAAGACTATGAAGCCGGTCGAGCAGGTATTGAAGGATGCCGGTGTCAAGAAGGAGGACATTGATGAGGTATGTTATGATGTCTCCTACTGCCCTCGTTTAGTACTCACCGTCGTTTAGGTCGTTCTCGTTGGTGGATCTACTCGTATCCCCAAGGTTCAACAACTCCTCAAGGAGTTCTTTAACGGCAAGGAGCCCTCCAAGGGAATCAACCCTGATGAGGCTGTCGCGTACGGTGCCGCTGTTCAGGGTGGTGTCCTCTCTGGGGCTGAAGACGCTAAGGAGATCCTCCTTGTAGACGTCAACCCCCTCACCCTTGGTATCGAGACCACCGGTGGAGTCTTCACTAAGCTCATCCCCCGCAATACTGTCATCCCCACGAAGAAGAGTCAAATCTTCTCCACTGCTGCCGACAACCAGCCGACCGTCTTGATCCAAGTTTATGAGGGTGAACGTTCTCTTACCAAAGATAACAACCTACTCGGCAAGTTCGAACTCACCGGAATTCCTCCCGCCCCTCGTGGTGTTCCTCAGATTGAGGTCACCTTCGAGATTGATGCCAACGGTATCATGAAAGTCTCTGCCTCCGACAAGGGAACGTGAGTACATCCTCTTGGAGACAGACTATCTTGATGACTGACTCTTTCTGTAGTGGCAAGTCTGAAGAGATCACTATTAAGAACGAGAAGGGCCGTCTCTCTCAGGAGGAAATCGATCGTATGGTCGCTGATGCTGAGAAGTTCGCTGCTGAGGATGAGGCTCAGCGCAAACGGATTGAGGCTCTCAATTCACTCTCCTCTTTCGTTTATGGTCTCAAGAACCAAGTTAGCGATTCCGATGGCCTTGGTGGCAAGCTCGATGACGACGATAAGAAGACTATCTTGGACGCCGTCAAGGAAGCCACTGAGTGGATTGATGAAAATGGCTCCAGTGCCAGTGTCGAGGACCTTGAGGAGAAGCTGGCTGGTGAGTATAACCACATATTGGCTTTTCTAACGCTAATGATCTTTGCAGAGGTTCAAGGTGTTGTTAACCCAATCACCACGAAACTCTACTCGGGTGGTGCAGCCTCCTCTGATGATGAGGATTCTCAACACGACCACGACGAACTGTAATTTTATAGGATTCATTATTTCGCAGTGCTTCGCGGATACGAGGCCTGCAGGCCTCTCAGGGGGGTGTCACAAAAGACTACGTAGGGATATTGTAGAGAACAAACATTAATAGGATACGTAGCAACCATACCTGCATTTATTTACATTTAACTTTGTAAGTGCATTCGTCCCAATCCAGCGAGGTCTTTGGAAATCTCATACGTGTGATTAAAACCATCTCTTAATGGCCATGCGCGAAGTCTGAGTGATTGTCTCCTGAGTAATTCTATCCATGCACTCAACTCGGCGCCTGGTTCCTTTTCGTTGATGCAGAGAACAAGGAGACGCACAAGAAGTTGACATTTCCGTTGATTCTTGTATTGAAGAATCACCGCATTCGCGAATGTAAGGATCACCGCGTGCACAGTGCTGGAGCAGTGAATCGGTAAGCTCGAGGGATGTAGGGGGAACATGCCAAATATAGATGGATCAGGACAGCTTCGTCTTCGGGCTAGCACTGGCATCCAAGCCTATTATTTATGAGCTGTAGCTGTCGAAGGTGTAGAAGGATGTTTCCAACTCCACTTCCCTCCGATGCCTACCGGGAGAAACACATACTTTGTGCGGAGAATATCCTCGACCTCTCATATTCCACTTCTTCTACTTCCTTTTGCGATTACAGGGTGTACTGGCGCTACAGCGAAGCTTCTCTATCGGTGACCGAAGGGGCGACGATTGGACTGGAAGGGTTCTCACCTATGTACCCACCGAAGTGCGGCAAAATCAAGGTTGTGTAGAATGAACAACTGAACCCGAAACTAACACTAACCATGGTGCTCGATTATATGTACAGTTGTAAGCATGGACTTACATCGACTTACTGAACCAACGATCGGATCAACCATCACTGCTGACATCATCACCGACTTATAAAGCGATACCGACTGATAACCCCTTCTTGGAACCTTCCCTTTACTTCAGATATAACGCGCATACCACTGCTTTATTGTAATACGCATATCGAATACCAAGCTCGTGCCTATTCAGTCTTCGAGTGCCTGTAAGTGACGCTTGAGGAAACATCCAAGCTTACACTTTTTTTTTTGAATACGCCACGAGACTATCTCCAGTAAAAAGTTTCTGAAATGCCTCCGTCTATGCCAGGGTCTTTGTCAGGGACCAAGAAACCGAAAGGAACGTCAGTCCCACCAACAGGGGAACGACGATCTGAACGTCTTAAGCCGGAGTCATTGAACTCACAAGCAGCCAAGAACAGCATGAACAGTATGCATACAAGCAAATTTTTTGTGCATATAGCAACTACTGAACACGTAAACGTGTATGTAGATGCGAATAAAGGAGTTTCGGACATGAACAAACAGAACGCAGACCAGAGCCAACAAGAAAACGCATCGCGAACCCTTACACCGCCTTTGGAAAAATCTGACGATGAGTCGGAAACGACTACCGAAACTAGCTCTTCTTCAGATATCGAAATGTCTAGCGACAAGAAAAATATTACGGTCAGCACCGGCGTTGAGATCAACAAGGTCAATGGCTTGCCACGCGTCACTGCCTCCACGCTCACGGCGCACATGCTTCGAGACTTTGAAGACTATGCGAATGTACACTTTGCGGTCAGCTCGAAGAAGGATCTCACAGAAAAGAAGAAAATGAAGCTGATTGCCAGATGCTTTGCGAACAAGGAAGTTATGAACTGGGTCATATCGGAAGCAGAGAAACAGGACGACACAGTCACTTTCCCGCTCTTCATGGACAAGCTGAGGAAATGCTTCTTACCGAGCAACTGGGAAGTGCAGGTCCAACGAGAACTGCTCTCCGAGATGATGCAGAAGGACGACGTCTACACCAACTGGGCGACGCGAGTAAAGAAGAAGAACGACGTCTTGCGGAACACCATGTTCCATCTCGATGATGGGAACCTTCGCCAGTTCTTACAAAACCACCTTTGCAAGGATCTCACTGTAGCTGTCTATGGCGCTATCGTACCTGACAGAACGAAGTTACACGACTGCAACGACCTTGGTACCTGGGAGTTGGTGGTACATGAGTTGGACATCAAACGTTGGCAACAACATGACATGGTTCACGAGGTGTTCGAGGCCGAATGTCAACGCCTTGCAAAGTCTGGTACAAGTAGCAACAGTAACAAGAACTCGAAGAACAAGGACAAAGATAAGAAAGGGGGTAACCAGAACAACCAGAGTAACACAGGTGACTTGCCGCCAGAGGAATGCTGCCCCTGCATGACTCAGACAGAATGTGAACTCTTGACAAACTATCATGGATGCTACAAGTGTCATCATGTACTTGTTAACCATAGCCGCGCTAACTGTCCTCATGGCTTCCCATCATTGGAGGGATACCAACCGGTTTGCAAACCGACTCAAGAGGCTATCGACACATTCTACAAGGACAAAGGGGGCTCTTCATCGACTGACAAGCATGATTCTAAAGGCAAGGCCCCAGCAAAAGGGGGGTCCTACCCGAATAAGAAGGCAAGACTCAACACAGCCGCTGTTGTTGAAGAAGCCGACGAGAGTGACGACAATGTCATTGCAGCGATGACTGAGGAAGCGGACACCACTCCGGAAGACTCTGAAGAGGATGTACATGATCGTCATCTCTACTGGCACTGCTCACTATTAGGCCCTAATAGTGAATTCCCAATTGAAGTAAAAGCTTTGCTTGATAGTGGCGCCCATGTGGTACTCATTTGCGAAAGCCTCGTAAACGAGCTCGGCTTACGGAGATATCGTCTGAGGGAACCATTTTCTATTAGAGGGGTGACTACTCATGGACAGACTTTCTTGACCGACTATGTTAAAATTGCACCGTTTTCGACCGACTCCATGTATACGTCTCACACAGTAAAGGCTCTTGTAATTGCACAGTTGTCATCGCCTCTTATTCTTGGCATGCCGTTTCTTAATAGAAACTCGATAGTGATTGACCACCAGTCCCGAGTTGTAAGGGACAGAGGTCAAGCATACAACCTCCTCGGGGGAAATGAGATCACGAAGAGGAAACCACTGCCGCAGTACAAGTCCCCAAGGGATAGATTGAATACTACAAAGAAATACCGATGGGAACTGCTAGAGGAACTAAAAGAATGGTTAAAGATGATGAGGATGACCATGGACCGTCACACAATCGAAGGCCCATCCAACTCAGATCATATTGTGGCTGCAATCAAGGATCGGATCACTAAAGTAATCGATGAGAAAATATTGAACAGACTTCAACAACATATAGTGTTGGAATTTGCACAAGTGTTCAAAGAGATGCCTCATGCAGATGAACTGCCAACCAATATCGAAGCTTGTATTGACCTTAAAGACCCATCAATAACTATAAAACCGCAGTCATATAGCTGCCTGCGAAAGTATCGAACTGCTTGGAAGAAGCTCATCGACCAACACCTAGAAGCTGGGAGAATCCAGCCATCTGACTCGCCTCACTCTTCACCGTCATTCTGCATACCAAAGGCTGATCCATCCACCCCACCAAGGTGGGTGAATGACTACCATACATTGAATAAGAACACCATACTGGACAATTATACACTACCGACAGTGGATGACATCTTGAGGGATTGTGCAAAAGGAAAATATTTTGTGGTCATCAACATGACCAATGCTTTTTTTCAGACACGGATGTGACAGTCAGACATCCAAAAGACAGCAGTATCAACCCCATTTGGCTCGTACGAGTGGTGAGTAATGCCTATGGGGTTGAGAAACACGCCTGCGATCCATCAGCGTCGAATAAACAAGGCCTTGTGTGAATATATCAGTAAATTCTGCAGGGTGTATCTGGATGATATTGTCATCTGGTCACAGTCATTGGAAGAACATGAGAGAAATGTACGTACAATACTGGGAGCTTTGCGGGATGCAAAACTGTACTGTAATCTGAAGAAAACACAGCTGTTCCATACGGAAATCAATTTCCTAGGACACCACATCAGTGCTAAGGGTATCGAAGCAGACAAACACAAGGCACAGTCAATCATCAACTGGCCAGTCCCACAATCAGTGAAAGAAGTGCAACAATTTTTGGGATTGGTACAATACCTAGCAGTGTTCTTGCTGAAGTTGGCACAGTACTCGACAATTCTCTCGAAACTGACAGAAAAGGAGTGCGACTGGGACTTCCCTGAGTGGACGGCGGCACACCAGAAAGCTTTTGACAGCATAAAAGAGCTGGTTATTAGCAGAGAATGTCTAACAACAATTGACTACAATCTGATGCCAAAATACCAGATTTTCGTATCAACAGATGCATCGGATATACGGAGTGGGGCTGTTCTCAGCTTTGGGAAGACATTCGAAAGTGCTCGACTGGTTGCTTTTGAGTCGAGGAGTTTCAAGAAAGCAGAACTGAACTACCCTGTACACGAAAAGGAATTGTTAGCAATTGTATGAGCATTAGAAAAATGGCGTATTAACCTAATTGGCATCCCTTTCATGGTACTGACAGACCACAGGACACTGGAGTGCTTTGAGAGCCAGTGACACCTGTCACGACATCAGGCCAGGTGGATGGAGTTCCTACAATAGTATGACTTTAATATCGTGTACCTCAAGGGGGAACAGAACATCATGGCCAACACACTGTCATGAACCAAATTCAAAGAATGCAAGCAGGAAGAGGACTCCTACCACATGTCACCATATGATAGACTTGATGAACTCGAAATTGCAGTTTGTTCGGTCTTGAGCAGATCATCCTGTCCACAAGCGAAGTGGGCACAGTCAATCTCCGCATTGGAGGAAGAGAATTGGCCGACACGGATAATGATAATGGCAGATGATGAATTGTGAAATGCAATAACATCAGGGTATGCAGACAATGCCTGGTGTGATAAACTGTTGAAGGGCTACACGGAGATACCAGGAGTGGAAATGAAAGGGGACTTACTGTTCTACGAAGACAGACTGGTCATCCCACGCACAGGCAATGTGCGACAGACTATATTTGCACTTGCACACAACACCTTGGGCCATTTTGGATTTGACAAATCCTATGAAGCATTACGACATTCATTTTACTGGCCGGGGATGCGTCAGGACCTAGAAAAATCATATGTTCCTAGCTGCGAACAATGTCAGAAGTTCAAATCTGTTACTACGAAACCAATCGGTCCACTCCACCCTCTACCAGTCCCTGATCATCGCTTCAAGGCGGTTGCGATGGATTTCCTAGGGGAGCTACCAGAAGATGAGGGGTATAACATGATTCTAACAATCACCAATCGTTTGGGGGCCAATGTCTGGCTCATCCCAACAACGAAAGACATTACAGCAGTCGAAGTCGTGAAGATTTTTTTCAACCACTGGTACTGTGAAAACAGGTTACCATTAGAAATCGTCAGTGATAGGGATAAGTTATTCAGATCAACGTTCTGGAAATCCCTGCATGAGTTGACAGGCACCAAAGTGAAGATGTTGATGGCCTTTCATCCTGAAACAGATGGCGCAAGTGAATGAACTAACAAGACACTGACTCAGTGCCTTCGTTACTATATCAACAGAACACAGAAGGGCTGGGTAAAGGCCTTACCAAGTATCAGGTTCACCATGATGAACACAAAAAATGCGTCGACAGGCCTGTCCGGTTTCCAGTTACACATGGGATGCTCACCGAGAGTGATCCCTCCACTTGTGGAACAGGAGGAGAACCAGCCCAAAGAGCGACCAGAAGACTTGCTATGCAGAATTCAGGTGTACAAATGGGAGGCGAGAGATTGCCTCCTGCAACATAAGGTGGTACAGGCTTTCCATGCAAACAAGGACAGAGACACAAGGCAATTCCCATTCCGAGTAGGAATGCGTGTCAAACTGTCAACGGAAAACCAGAGGAAGCAGTACAAGTCGGAGGGGCAGCACAGAGCAGCAAAGCTCATGCCGCGTTTCGAAGGACCATATGTGGTCCACGAGGTTGATGCAGCACACAACATGGTCACACTGGAGATCCCACGATGGGGACAGCCGAGGGGTACAGAAACCTTCCACACATCTGTGGTTCAACCGTGGATAGAGGATGATGCAAACCGGTTCAACAAACCAGCATGGCCAGCACTGGATGAGAAGGGTGAAGCAGTTATAGAACACATCCTAGACCGCAGGAAAATAGGGAGAGGTTACAGTTACTTGGTCAAATGGGAAGGATTTCCAGAGGAGGAGAACGAGTGGCTACCAGGCCGTCTACTCCAAGATTGTGAAGCCTTAGACCGTTTTTTCAAAGAGCGAGGCCTCACAGAAAAGGGCGAATCGACTACGTGATATTCACGGGCACATCATGTCTTTACCTTTTTCTTTCTTATTCTCTCTTTTGCCTGCGGCATGCTTTTTCCCTTTTCGGCACAGAAGGGTTTTTTAATGCACCCGCGTACGGATTGCATAGGTCTAGATTTTCATCTGATTTTTTTCGGTCTTCTTTTTTAAGGTGGATGGGGAGGGGTGTAAGCATGGACTGACATCGACTTACTGAACCAACGATCGGATCAACCATCACTGCTGACATCATCACCGACTTATAAAGCGATACCGACTGATAACCCCTTCTTGGAACCTTCCCTTTACTTCAGATATAACGCGCATACCACTGCTTTATTGTAATACGCATATCGAATACCAAGCTCGTGCCTATTCAGTCTTCGAGTGCCTGTAAGTGACGCTTGAGGAAACATCCAAGCTTACAACAGTGCCACAACTTTCTCGCTTCAAAATGGGTTTCCGTTCTATTGGTGGATTTTGATTTTTTTTTGGGGGGGAAGGAGCTGATTTTTGCAAACCATAAGCCTTGATCTGACTTTAGTGAATTAATTGTGTTAGGTTCAGCAATATACATCTTTTTCACTCGTCAACAGTGAGGGACCAGGGATCACTGTGAATACGGATGCAACTTCACGATCGATGGCCAACCTGCGGGATACTTCGATCACACTGGCGATCCAAAGAGACAGGAGAAAGGAGTTATCAAGTACCCGTGTTTAGCAAGACAGATTTAGCCAGCCCTGGGTGCTCGTCACGTCAATATTTCAATATCGGATGTAAACTCCAACGTATATCTGAACTTCGACTATGCGATATATATGAGCGTTGGGACCCATGTTGTCATTGACCCACTTACTAAATTCGTTGCGGAGGCGAGGTGAACGACGGGTCTTCTAGTCTTCTATCAACAGCTGCTGCCAGTAACACAGCAGAGCCCCAAGCATCTCCCAATATTCCTCATTCGAAGGCATCGTCTGGGATCATAGCCGGTGCAACTATAGGTGGCTTGGCGAGTTTTGCGGCTTTTACGGCTCTCCCCTACTTCTGTTGTCGCAACAGACGAAATCAGGATCAGACTCCCAAGGGTCCCCCAATGACCATTCCCCAACCATTCGCCATGATACTGCAAGTTTCTCAACTTCACTCAACTTCAGTGATACCCGCTTTCCCTCAGCAGCAAGGGATCAACCCTTCCACCCAGTTGATTAAAACTGCGACGAGGAGTGATTCCTCCCAGTGGAAGCCAAACATGGACAACCCTGTCTTTTGTCCAATTCCCGACGCCACTTAGAGACAAATTTAACATAACCGATCATCAGAAGCGCGATAGGTCGCCGATGCCTCATGAATCCGCAAGTCTGCCATTATTATGGGCGAGTTCTAGAACTGCAACAGTGGAACTATCGGCCCTTGACGTCCGCTTTGAGCAACAATGTTCATTTGTTTTATGAAGATACTTACTTTGGTTGGTGGTGCGGTGCAAACTGCGTGAGGTGGATGTAACGCCAGGGAATCTGACCCAAGGCACCTTAATTACGTTACTAAGGCAAAATATACAGTAAGATTTACGGTTCTAGTAAGTGTGGAGGCCGGGATGGGGTAAGTAGTGGTTCAAAGGACTGTCCCAAGCACAGAATACGGTTCTGAGTATCCGGCTGTGTTAGTACTAGAACGTTAAGGCTGAGCATGAGTTCTTGGATAAACAAACAAGTACCCGAATCCTAACAAACATTCCTACTCAGACTGCGGCCATGGAGACATGTCAAGGGGAGAAGGGAGTGGGCGGCCTCGCCGACAGGAAAAGCATACAAATCTCAGATAACATTATTAAATCCAATTCAAAATCTATCATACAAAGAAAAAAAACACCACACACAATCCAACAAATTCCCCAATTATCTATCATTTCAAACATTTCTATACTCAAACGCAGGTGCACCAGGCTCCGAACCCTCAATCAACGCCTTCGTGAACCCAGCCTCTCCACTCCGAGCCCTCTGCAACGCCTCCTCAACAGACAAAACCTCCACATCCGCCAAACCGAGAGATTTCTTGAGATACGGCACAAGCTCACGCAGGACCTCACTCTCCGAGAACGGAAGAGTCCTATTAAACGCCGTCTGCGCACCATACTGCGCCATTCGTTTCTATAAAAAAAAACCAACATCAACAACCACCCAAATACTAAGAAAAGGAGGTACCAACCTTGAACGCCTGAATAAACGGCATAGCCCGCTTATCCTTAATCAACCCCTTCTGCACCAACAACTCCTTCACCCTCGCATCATCAACTCTATCCTCCTCCTTCCGATACGCCTCCTGCACAATCCCAACACAAACATCCTGCCACTCCGGGAAACTCACCGCAACATAAATCCTCACCGCCTTATCCTTCTTCGGGTCAAACACCGGCTGCACATCCGCAGCACCACCCTTCTTACTCTTCGCCTTGTTCAACATCTTCATCAAACTAATCTCAGCATCCCGAATAGATTTCACCGTTCCTCGCATGTACTCTGCGCTTTCGAGGAGGGTTCTATCGACTGGGGTGGAAGGTGTAGGCCAGAGTGCGAGTTGGATGGATTTAGGTTCTTTGAGGATGGCAGTCCAGATGTGTTCGGCAAAGTGGGGTGCGATAGGGGTGACGAGGAGTGCGGCGATGCGGGTCCAGTATTTGAAAAGGTCGGCGTGCATGCCGATGTCCGAGGTAACCTCACGGTACCAGTCACGGATGATTTGAAGTTCGTAGAAGCCGTATTTGAGGGCATCCTTGTAGTTGGTTCTGGTTCAAAGATGTTAGTAGAGGAGTTCGCTAGGGGGTGTGACTTACGCCTCATAGTGAGTCTGAGTGATATTAATCAACTCGTTAATCTCCTGCTCAAACACTCTATCATGATAATTCCTAGGCCCATGCCTCAAGCTCGCCTCCTCCTTGAGGGTCTCCTACAAAAACCGATTCAATCAACGTCCCAAACAAAGGTAAAAAAAAAACACCCATATACGCACCTCACACCATCCCAACAACGTATGCACCCTCAAGATATTCGCATTCGCAGTCTTCTCCTCAAAATTCGCATCCTCCATCCCATCTCCAGCATCCGCCAAACTCAACCTCGTCGCATCCGCACCAAACTTCTCAATCGCCTCCCTCAACGTCAACGAATTCCCCGTACTCTTACTCATCTTCTTTCCATTCAACATCAAATGCCCATTCGTGCGCATACTGAGCGGGAACTTGTCCGCGGGGAAAATCGCAGCGTGGTTGTACAGGGCGAATGTCAAGTGATTTGGTATGAGATCCTTTGCGGAGGAACGGATGTCGAAGGGATAGAAGTAGTCGAATTCGTTCTTGAGCAAATCGGCTTTTTCTTTAGGGAGTGGGGAGGGAGAGGGGAAGGGACCATTGCAGAAGATGTATTCCCAGATTTCGTCGGTCATTTGGTCGGGCGTGATACCGAGCGGTCCGGGTTTAGAGCCTTCTATGGATCCAGCTACACAAAATGCATTCAGTGAATCGGGGCGATAAAAACGAACATTATAAAAGGGGATGGCTTACCGTGCAGTAGATGTGCGACAGTATAGTAACTCATGTAAATCGTCGAATCACTCAAGGATTCAACAAGGAACTGAGGGTCCCAAGGCAACTTTGATCCAAGTCCATACGTCCTAGCACAAGCCCACTGATTCAACCATCCCAACGTCTTCTCAAACGCATGTCTCGTCTCCTCCGAATACGTGTTCATCCCCTTCAACCGCTCCTCCACCTGCTTCCTCCAACTCTCCTCACCATAATCCAAATACCACTGATCCATCAACGCGACCACACATTCATCTGCCGAGCGCGAGAGGACGAACCCTTCAGGCTCAGCATACGCGAATGCCAACCCTCGATTGATCAACGACTCGCGAACTTTGGGTTTGGCGTCTTGTACGGACTGGCCTTTGAATTCGCCAACAACCATCGTGCCGTTATAGAACCCTTCCTTGTACGCGATTTCCTTGGCCTCCGCGAGCTGTTTGGTGTCTTTTGCGGATTGGATCTTGAGCTGCTTGACGATCGCAGGCGCGGAGAGGTCTCCGTATGTAGGTGTCGAGAGAACAGGAACGGGGTCAATAGCAGCCCAAGCAGGATCAATCTTGTAGTATTCAGCCTTCTTGCGGAGGTCCATGAGAGTCTGATAGTCGTCGGGTGAGTCAGAAGGAACGGAGGTGACAACACCAGTACCCTTGGTCGCTAGTACGGTCTCCATAGGAAGTACATAGACCTCGGGGTTGACTGACAAGGGAGCCTTGATCCTGGTGCCGATAAGAAGAGCACCCTCGACCTCGGCGAGTTTGTTGATCTCACCGCGGGGCGTGATGATCCCCTGGAATGTCATGTTGCGTGCAGCGCGGTACGTGCAGACATAAGCTTCCTTGTCGTTGGCAGCGAAAACGCCGTATTTGAGAGTGGGACCAACGAAGCAATTTGTTTGACCGTACCTGGTGGATTATTTAGAAACGAGGATAACAAGTAGAGCGGATGGTGCTTACATGGTTTCGGGGCGGAGGGTGGCAGCGACCAAGTACACCTTGCGTCCACCGACCTTGCTCTCAATAGCCTCCTTTGCAGCTGGGCTCCATTGAACAACCTCCATCTTGAGAGCTGTGTATTCCTGAGGTCCGAGACCTTCACCATCCTGCCTGTCGTGATCCATGCATGGTTGACCGTCCTTGGGACTGTAGATAGTATAACGTTCACCGAACTTGATCTTTCCGAGTTTGTAAAGCTTGTTGACCTGCCAGCGGACAAAGGCGTCGTAGTATGGGTTGGCATCGGTAGTAAGGAATGTACGTCTCCAATCTATACGGGCACCGAACGCGTTGTTATCAGCCTAAAGTCATAAGATTGACGATGAATGTTGGCACCAGGAACCAAGATAAATCACGCACGATAGCAATGGGAGGGAAGTAGGTGAGCCAGTGTAGGGGGTCAGCGAACTTTTTGATTTCGGAACGGGGTACACCGATGGATTCCATGATTTGAAATTGGTATGTGAGACCGGAAGATTTTGCGACGAGTTTGCCCTTCTTCGCCTTTGACTTGTCAGCTTCCTTTGCCCTTTCCTTCTCTTCCTCGGCTTCAGCAGCACGCTGCATCTCGGTCTGAACCTCCTCAAAGCGCTCAAAGTCTTGACCGAAAAGTTCCATTTCCCGAATAATCTTGTCAGCGGCAGCCTAGCGCAAAACACATAAGTATACATCCCAGTCAAAAGAAGGGGAAAACGCGTACCTTGATAGGCATACCAGTGACGTGGAAACCGTGGGGGAACAAGACTCGCTTGCCCAGCATACGTTGATATCCAGCAGCAAACTCGATTTTGGAGATGGTGAAGGCATGGCCGAGGTGGAGACTTCCATTCATGTAAGGGTATGGAGTGTTGCCGAACCATTTCGGGAACTTTTTGTGAAGTTCTTCCTTGGAGAGACCAGCGATCTCCTCCGGCTTGGGGGCATCAACCTCAAAAAGACGCTCTGATTGCCAGCGATCTTGGTATTTCTTCTCGAGAGACCTGAGGTAGTCTCGTTTGCCTGTCTGTAGGGCGGTGAGCGCGATTGTAGGGGCAGTGCGGAGGGGGGATGTACCTGAGCGAGTTCTATGGTCTGTGCCATGGTATAAGTCCTGGCCAGGAGGAGCCTGTGTAGACCGATAGATTTGAGGTGAAATGCACGATTCTGTATCGAGTAAATCAGTTTGCCGGTTTTCGTCCAATGCAATTGGACAGACTCACGCCCGAGTCACGCTTCCACCTTAAATTTGTCCCTTATCGCAGATAAGATAACACCGCGATCACATGACCAGGTGACGATCGCGTCCTCGTCGGTCACACCCCCCTGAACCTCTCCCGAAGTCTGTTCTACTCAATGCCAGGTCCCGCTAATCACAAGAAGAAGCGCAGGGCGCAGCCCAAGAACAAGAAGAAAAAGGCAAACCTCCGTCCTCCGACCCCGCCGCCTAGCAACCCGTCCCCATCTCCAACTTCCACTCCATCTCCAGTCGAGCCCTGGACACCGCCACCGTCAGAGTCATATACTACTCCTGTCGATCACTATGCTGTTTGTCAGGAACATGACCGGAACTCTCCACTTCTGGAAAAGCCATTCATCTATGACCCCGGAAATGGACCGCGGGTTAGAGACACTCGCGCCTTCCTCACCTCCAAGTTTTTCGCTCAGCCACCTGCTTGGGATGTAAGCCCGGCACATATGTTCATGACGGCAGTCACTGATACCTGTATAGATACCTTTATGCGCCGAGTTCGCACAGGAAGAAGTTCTGGAGATGATCAAGACTGCCCTACCAGAAGAGTTGGCTATGGTACGAAATACCGCTCAAGCCCCTATCCTACACCAAATTAACTTGATGCTCCGGTCAGATTCTATGGTATAACAAGAGTCGTGCCACCAGCCGCATATGTCCCGCGTGTCAGCGCCTTTATCGGCTGGGCGACAACCTCCCAGAACATATGAACGTCAATGACGAACCACAAACCGTTGCACAACCTCAACCCCCAAACCCACGAATGCTGCGTGAACAAGAAATCAGTGGTCTATGTATGAGCGTCCATCTCCCAACCATCAACGTTTCTAACACCATATACAGGCTCACCAGTCTGTTTTATTCTTGCCGCGTTCAACTACCCAGGAGCTATCCAATCCGCATGGGGCCGCATGGGCGACGAAATGGACGAAGAATCCTGGTTGCTGCTTAATGGACCAGGTGACGGAACTACCCACAGCGATCTGAGCCAAAGTTTAGGCATGTTGGTCAAAATGACGCGTCTCTACGATCTCGGGCTTGCCCAGCTGTGCTTCAGCGACGAGGAATGGGATACCGCTGAAGGTTCCGAGGGTAACAGGAGCACTTGATAGAGTATTATCGTTCTGGGCATTCCGAATCGTAAGCCTGTCCTTGCATTTCGCCTTGTTGACACATTCAAAGTCTAATCACTTTACAGTTGGGTTAGATGGTTTCTTTTTGGATCTCGCTTGCAATGCTTTCGCACACACACCTGCATACCCTCTTATAATACCACCGACACTAATTGCATTTGATTTCAGTTGAGAATTTACTTTTCAATGCAGAAACGATCTTTTGAGTCCTTTCTGAGCTTTCAGCATCACTTCTAATGTTTCTCGTGTTCACGTTTCATCCACCGCACCTTGCCTTGCATACGAAACACTTCGACTAGACTCATTCACACATTGCCGGCACCTCGGAACCATTTTATATCGTATGCCACCACACCGAGCCGGAGGACCCGCGAGTCGGCAACTCCGAATTCAACTATGGGCACCGGTTACCCTTTACACCTCAACATTCAATTACAGAAAACCGTGTACAGTAGCATTCATTAAACACTTGTATTTGGATGTTACTGCTTGCCAAGAGAGAATCCAAAATACATGAATCAAGTGGAAGGCAAGACAAACGTAGGCAGCTGGAGATGCAATATGATATTCCTATACGTGACTGGCGCTCTCACAAACAATGGCCTCTGTACCGGGTTTTCTATGGTCTGTTATCTTGCCGTACGCATTTATCCTTTTATTGCATTTCTTTTTCGTAACCTTCATCTCGAAAGGTGTTTTTCGGGGTACATTCTAACAAGCGCTCTGTTGTAGTCACTCTGTAGACCATTCAAGAACTATTGGACTGTCGGTCCGCTAGCCTACTTTTACAACACGTTTAGCTTCGACTTTGACTCAGTACCGCCAGACTCCAGTCCAATTATCTGGTGGACTACATTAACTATGTGTTTGAGTACCACCCAAGTCGCGATCGGCTAAGGACCCATAATAGAGCAAGACCTGTTCAGGTATGCTTATAGTCTGTTGCTCAATCTGAGAATTTCATACTCCTGTCTTACTAATGGACTTGAGTGCCAATCGCGTCAAATCAAGGATAAGGCACTTGACGGTTTGACTGACAGTTTGGCTATGAGTCGTATCAGAAACCTGACTGGGTCACCGGTATCATCGACAAGTTCTACATGTTTGCAGATCCTACCCTTAATCCAATCCACCAGAGGAGGATAAATCGCCCTAGATGCCTTTGGTGAAACACCTGGTGTCACCGTCTTCTACTTCTCCCAACTGTAACGTGCAACTTGTGATCCCGGCAATTGATTCACAAAGCCAGATGTTCTATGAGGAACTCCCAGTAGAGCAAAAGAGCAGTGCGACGTTTCTTCCAGATTCTCTGTGATAAAAAAATAGTCCAGGAACAACAGGTAACACGCACTGTTGCTCGTAGTTCTATGCTCTCTTTGATGAAAAGCATGTCCAGAGGCCCCACCTCCATCAGACACTGACCTACTCACTCTGAAAGATATGCTATTTGAATATGCTGGTGAAAAGCGCAACGCCAACTTTGGCTTTGCCTACAATAGAAATGAAACCAATCCTCCTGATAAAAGACCCGGAGGCGCCGTCCGAGGTTATGAGGAACATTTCCATATAAGCCATTCCCCGGCTGCGGTCAAGGAGGTCGAGGATTGACCCAATGCAGAGGTCTTCTTGTATGTCCAATCGTCACCCTGGATGCAGGTCGATTGCTGATAGTTTCTACCATGTGTAATAGGAAGGTTAGCCTTGCATTCCCAGTAGCTGCGAACAGTACGTGCACACATTCCCCGTATTTGTAATACCGGAACACGGTAGGGTTGAGCAGATTCGTTTTAAGACTTTGGATATAGCATGTATGTCATACGCGTGGTCAGCGCGTCTGTGATAGTAACATCAGAATAAATGCTGCCAATAACCCACTGAGTCACGGATGTTACTAGGGTGGAATGAACCAGAAGCTCCGGAAACTCGAAACTCGAAACTCGAAACCATTGTTGACGACAACGGAACTAGAGGTTTAAGAAAATAGGGATGCCCGAAGTCCTTGGGCACTTCAATATAAGCATGATCCAAGCCAGGTCCGTGAGTATGTCTCTGAGCTCCATAATTGCCTTCAATTGATAGGAGGGTATCCCTTCCGATAGAAAGGCGCAAGTCATAACAACTAGTCTGTGCGACGTTCTGCTCGCATGACCCGGTTACCTTTCATGTACTTAGCTGGCGCCACCGTTGGGATAGAGGATTAGATTTTTGGCATCAAGACCAGCATGATAAATGTACTGCTTGATTTCAACAACTTCCTGTCACCTCTTCGGGGCGCGGTTGCCACCTGGAAATATGTCTTCCCCACCGTATAACGCAACCTATCCTACGCGTTTAAGGCAAGCCCGCCACAACCCATTCGCCAGCAGTTACTCACTTTGGACTCAAGGTCGACGGGGTTACATCTGGAAATGGTTTGATGCTCTCATGCCCGTTCACCTTGGATTGAGGTCTAAACTCGGCTTCAATTGAATGTAAGACAATGTACATTGGATACAGAATGCATGCACAACACAAACGATGATATAGTGTAACAAGCATATCAGGGGGCTTAGCCGATCGCCATATCAGTCACATGAGAAAGCTTCTCCGTCTTCGACTGAGATTGTGGGCGTTTCGAAAAGATCATATCCTTCAAGACCTGGGCAATGAGGCCATGCTGGGCCTCTGCAGCAATCTTGATGCTAAGCGCCAAATGTCAGAAATGTGGTAGTAAACACAACATAACACGTCACGCACCTATCCTTGACACTCTTCGCTAATTGGTTGTCTTCTTTCTTTTTCTCTTCCTTGTCTTTGCCATCCTTATCCTTTGTACTTGGGACCGTAGCTCTGGTGTTGGGTACGGCGCTTTGTGCTTTCACGAGTTTCTGCTGAAGATCGTTGAGTTGGGAGACAGCATACGCCCGGTTCTACCGTCGGGTTCAGTGCTCGATCTCAATGGGATGATTCTAAGGACTGACGGAGATGAGAGGGCTTTGACTCAGTGTGTTCACCCAATACTTGTTCCACAGCATCGCGAGAAGATCGCTATCCAGGCTCGACTTGAAGATCTCCACTTCTAGTTGGTAGTATTGGTTGGCATGAACACCAAAATCTTCGATCTTGCTCAACGGGATAGACTGATATTCAGAGGTGGTAGCATTGGGAGGAGTGTAGTTTTCGGGGTAGGTGCGGAAGGCGCCAATGTCAACTTTTCCGGCCGAAATCGTACGGTTGGGATCAATCTGTATAATGGTAAGTTACTTCGAGGTATTTTAAGGAGAAAAGGGTGACGCGCTCAAACTGAACGATGTACATACCACTACTGCGACGAATGGGTCTTGGAATTTCTGATTATTCATTTGTGTGTTGACGTCAATACCGGAGAGCCAACATCCATAACCAGGATGGGAGTGGTACCAGCCAATGACATTCTCCAAACGCCCAGCCTAGAGAAGAGAAATGACTTAACACCAGTGTCATTGTGCGGCCCAATATGATATGCACCTTCTCGCTTTTGTCAACATACTCCACCATGTACTCATTAGCCTCGTTCGCGGCGTTGACGCGAGTTTCCGTCCCTTGCACAGGAAGCGCAAAAGAGTCCATAACGACCACTGAGTTCCCTATCACCTTCCCCTGCATGAGACCCATAATCTCATGAGGCACACCCGAGCGCGCATGGATCACCTGAGCATTGCATTAAGCCAAGGTTGCGCATCAGACACGACAGCATGTCATTGATCTACCATCTTGATAAGCGCAATTGCAGAAATCTTGCACGATTTGAAGTAGTGAGGACTGTGGTTCGCCGCCTCAGTATTGGCAAGACCGTAAGAACAGCTCCGCATTGGCTCACTCTTTGCTCCAGGGCTCCTCGCGGTTTATCTTCCTGTTTGCCTCGACATCGAACCGAAAGATTTCATCTTGTGGGGATAATTCAAGGATATTGTTGTTTAGTGAAAAGGACTGGAGGGCGATGTTGGCAGACATTGGTAGGACTGTAAATCACTGTGGTAGCATTAACAAGATCGTGATGCAATATCATGATGTTTGGCAGAATCCTTAGGTACAAATAACATCCACCTAGCTATTAAGCCTCATCCAGAGCATTCTGACGACAAGTTTTTGGGGCATCGAGCACAGAATAAGGTTCATTCAATTATAATTTCGAGGAAATTGGCAACTCTTCATTCAAGCTAATTTCTAATCTTCTTCTAGCACGCTCCGTCATACTACAATACACAAGGAATAATGTAGCTTGGGCTAGCAGAAAGTGGGCTGCTTGTAAGAGGAAGCGTTTAACAGCGCCTGAGGTCCAAGAGGTTCTAAGTAGGTTGGGGCAGATTACTGCGGTTCTTCGGGGGTATGTACCATTGATGGCTGACGGCATCACCGGCCCGGTGGCATCACAAACAGGGACCAAACAATTGACTTTCGACGCCCCCCCGACAAACCCTCGCCATCGTCAAGACCTCAAGCAAGACTACCGTTCGCCAAAGTAAGTACTGCTGCTGGATCGCGTTCAGACCGTGTATCTCGAGGTCCTCCGGCCAGAATCCAACAGGATTTGCGGTTTCGGATGGATGGATGCACGGCGTGCGGTTTGGATGACGATGGAATTGAAACTGACCTTCTTCTCATTCTCTTTCCCTTCCCAGAATGACCATCCAGGAATACCAAGTCGTCGGCCGCCATCTCCCCACCGAGTCGAACCCCACCCCCAAAATCTACCGCATGCGCATCTTTGCGCCCAATGAGGTCGTTGCAAAGTCCCGCTTCTGGTATTTCCTTAGGTACGCTCCTTATTCTCTGGGCCAACCAACAACAATTCAGTCCCTCTTAGGCAGCTCAAGAAGGTCAAGAAGGCTAGTGGCGAGATCATTGGTGTGAACGTTGTGTGTATTCTTGATGTCCCTTGCAGCCCTCAAGAGGCAGGCGGAGCGGGATTTACTGACCATGGATAATGCGATCTTTCTCGCATCTCTTATTCCTCCCCTAGATCCACGAAAAGAAACCCTTGAAGGTCAAGAACTTCGGTATCTGGCTCCGATATGACTCTCGCTCGGGCACCCACAACATGTACAAGGAATTCCGTGAGCTCAGTCGTGCTGATGCCGTCAAGAGCCTCTACCAGGATATGGCTGCCCGCCACCGTGCTCGTTTCCGCTCCATCCACGTACGTTGTCCTTGGAGTCGCCGTCGTCAATCAACTGAGTTACGCTCGTACAGATCCTCCGTGTCGTCGAGATTGAGAAGGCTAGTGACGTCCGCCGCCCATACATCAAGCAACTCCTTACTCCTGGGCTCAAATTCCCTCTCCCTCACCGTGTCGGCAAGGTCCATTCGACCTTCGTCGCCAAGCGCCCCAGCACTTTCTAGGTATGATAGCGGCTTGGGATTGGCACTTGCCAGAGGGCAATCATTTCAATTGAAGCTCTCTTGGGTGGGCTTACTCTGTCAAAATTCGCCGACGATTAGGTACATATGCAATCATGATTTGTATGTCTATGCTACTGCTTTGCTGGGTTGCCTAATCCTATATTCCTGACCATTTGCTTGATACGTCCCCAATGCCGTGTTTGCTTTCAACCGAACACATGTTGGCTCCTCCTGGGTAGCTTTCATTCTCGAGTACATTGGCCAGGATCCTGTGATCTTACTTGAAATCCCATTGGCCTGTAGGCTCAACCCTGAACCAACAATTGATTATTTTCATGGATTCCATAGTCGCCAGTCAGGCTTCAGGCATCTAACGGGATATCGGAGGGTGAAAATTTTCAATCGACTCGATTCCTATTAAAGGGAGGACTGCGCTTTGCTCATCTGCTAAGGAGATGTACGAAATAAAAAGAACGTAACATGTAAAATCAAAGAAGGTTAACTACTGAGAAGCAGAGTAACAAGCCATGAAAGTAAATGATTGATGTCAAACCCAATAACTTGAATATCCATCTGATTAGCAAGGGAGGGAGACAGACCAGTCTGTATCTCGTGTTACGGAGGAAACCTCCCAAGTTTCATCATCAAGTCATAACAAAAAACCTCAACCAAAGAACTCGACAAACACTCAGTTCTTGGTTCGAGAGTCGGTCTCGTCTTTAGTATCTCCCTTCGTTGATCCAGATGCAGAGTCTTTGCCATCGGCGGTCTTGCCGTCTTTGGTATCAGTGGTATCAGCTGCACCACCCTTGCCAGTCGTAGTTGCACCCTTTGTGGATCCACCGTTAGTAGCAGTCTTGCCAGTTGCGGAGGCTGAAGCGGCAGCGGCGGACGAAGAGGCGGCAGAGGTGGGCTGGGCGCCAGCTTTACCTGTCACAGAATCGGTGGCAGAGGCAGCAGCGGAGCCTTTGACGGAAGCAGATGCAGAACCTTTGACGGAGGCGGATGCGGTGGCAGACGCAGCTACAGACTCGGTCAGGGAAGCAGAAACGGAGGCGGAGGCAGAGGCAGAGGCAGAGGCAGAGGCAGAAACGGCGGTCGATGACGCAACAGCTGCGCTAGAAGCGGCAGCGCCACCATTTTGGAAGGGAGCGTTGGGTGGTGGATTGCCATCGGCGGTAACGAAGAACTAGAGGGACATTGGTCAGGCACACACTAGGTTTGGAGGAAAGATACAGATACTCACGTAGATAGCATCATCGAGAGAGCCATGTTGCGCAACAGGAACAATAACGGGCTGATGGTTCGCCGCAGCGTTGATAGACGAAAGCTTGTAGACACCGGCAGGAAGACCGTTCGTGACATCAGCAGTAAGCTTGCCATTCTGAGCACGATCATTCAATCCCTTGAAGAATGCAAACTTCTTGGGATCAGTCGTTGTGGTCTGATCAAACGAATCAAGTTGTTCAACAACAACGTGTGAGTGTCCTTGGATCTGGCCTTGGGCATTCAGGAACTGGGGAGCAGCGAAGTAGTTCTCCTGGGCGTTGACAAAGAACCCAGTCTCCATGTTTTTGATTTGCATTTCGATCGTGAATGCGGTGTTGGCCTTGACAGCACCGAAGTTCTTAGGGAAGGAGAACTTGGAGGACGGCATGTTGTCGGTTGAGGGAATGACACCAATGGGTGCGGGGTTACATGAGCCCGTCTGAATTTGCTTGCCGTTCGTAATAGGGAGGTTGGGAACAGTCAAGCAGAAGTTAATGAAGTTGTTGGTAGAAGTGAGGGAAGCGACCTGGCCAGCGGTAGGAACGTCCTGGCCATCATTGGCAAATCCTTTGGCGATGACTCTAGGGTCGAGAGCTAGGACTGTTGAGTAACTTAGTATTCAAAACAGAGGAAATGGGACTCACTCAATGAAGTCTGCGGATCGCCATTGTTGTTGCCGCCGCCATTGTTGTTGCCGCCGCCATTGTTGTTGCCGCCGCCATTGTTGTTTCCACCGTTGTCGTTTCCGCCATTGTTGTTGTTGTTCCCACCCCCGCCATTGTTGTTCCCGCCATTGTTCCCGCCATTGTTGTTCCCGCCATTGTTGTTCCCGCCATTGTTGTTCCCGCCGTTGTTCCCGCCATTGTTGTTCCCGCCGTTGTTGTTTCCGCCGTTGTTCCCGCCATTGTTGTTCCCGCCGTTGTTTCCGCCGTTGTTGTTCCCGCCGTTGTTCCCGCCATTGTTGTTCCCGCCGTTGTTCCCGCCATTGTTTCCGCCGTTGTTATTTCCGCCATTGTTGTTATTATTGTTGTTCCCACCACCGTTGTTGTTCTTGCCGCCACCGTTGTTGTTCTTGCCGCCGCCATTGTTGTTCTTGCCGCCGCCATTGTTGTTGTTGCTGTTGTTGCCGTTATCTACCACGCGCTTAATGCCAATCTTTAATCTGATACTATAAATAATCACTCACCTCCGGGTTGTACGATCGCCACGCTACCCTTCGAGGTCTGTGCAGGTGGAGCAGCAGTGACGGTTACTGTCTGAGTGATAGTTCTAACTTGACTCTGTCATCCCACACATTATGGGCGCCAAAATCCAGTGAGAGATATAAAAAAAACAGGGTGACCGCCAAGAAAAAGACAAGTTCAAGTTCAATTATAAGCATGGGCTAAGTCCGTTGACGCGGAAAGTGACGCACAGAATTATCACAAGATGGTGCTTGGCCACCAAAACCATTAGATTGGTTGAACTGGGAAGCTGGAGCAGCTTGTGCGGTAAACGAGGAGAGTGCGAGAGTAAGGAAAGCAACGCAGAGTTTTCGGGAGAACATTTTGATGAATGAAAATCGATAAGAAAAAATGCAGATGGATTGAAACAAGTGGAAGGAATGAGGAGACGTGAGGGCTTGTGACTACCGAAAAATACTTCTCAGAGGAAAGTAGCAGAAAAATCAAGATGAAAGCGACACCAGTGCCGGGGTGTTGGCTTGGGGGAGCGCACTAGGCGACGGCCTCGAGCAAAAGAGCAAGAGCGAAAGGGGAGGAAAGGAGTCGGAGAGAAAGAGGTGACTGACCAAACGAGGGAACAACTTATTATAGTGGTTCGGTCATGATGGGTCAGTTAACGCGTTAACAACCATCGCAGTCTATTGACAACCATCCACATGCCACTTCTCGGCAAGTGTCACGCCTTCCATGTCCATCATCATCATCATCATTATTATTTAGTTATCCCTCTCGTCTCGCAGCGCCTCGCCTCCTTTCCTACCACCAAGACGACTATCAGGTACCTCCGAGGTACTCTCATCTCCTTTAACGAGCAAGATACGATGGATCTCTTTCCCCATCAACCTCGTGATCAGGATGATTGTGAGAATCGTCTTCTACCCACGATTGTTCGTCATGCGACAGTCTTCATAGCCCGCATGTGAATAGGAAGCAGATCCATAAGTAGCTTGACACGCCTGCATGCGAGCCAGCACCCGGTCTTCCCCACTTCAAATCGGTTCATGAAGTGATGAATAATGTTTTGATTTCATCAGATGGTTTGTGATTTGTTGGATTCATCTGACGTTTGATGTGATGCGTCCATTTGCGAACAGCTGTTAGTTGTCATTTTGCCACGATACATCCAGAACTCGCGTTCCTGTCCCTTGCTGCTCGTTCGGGTCACAACGGCTCGTTACAGATCGCGACTGCCGTCCTCCGAGATGATTCTCATCTCGCACATCTACCATACACGATGGTGACCCGTAGTGGTTTCCCATTCTTCTTCCGAACACTGGCAAGCAACCTTGGCATTGTGACATATCGCCGGTTCGTACCTCGAGACGGCGCGAGGGCATGAAAAGCCATCCTCTAATCCCATGGGCTTGCAATCAAGGAACATAGAGCCCTATAAATAATGGCGAAACAGATGGACATCCGAAAACTGTGCATAACAAGATCTCACTCCCTCAGACCTGGAACACGCCCGACAGTGACTTCTTTCCTTTGCACTGGTCAATCGCACCGCAATCCAGGAACTGCGGTTCTTCAGTAGGGCTCAGGCCCTCAGCGCAGATTGAACTCCCGCATCAGAGGCTACCTAATAAACTCTGTGTTCGTAATAGCCTCGCTTCTTGTCTGCCCTTTATACCGTTCCGACATCCAATGATACTTAATCATCCCACTCAATGCTCAATGAATTAAGAACTCAGCGTGGCCAGCACCATATTTCTGCTGATTCAAGGAGCTGACTCCGACCCGCCTATGTATCTAACATTTGACGCATAAAGGAATAAGACAACCTTATACCCCGCACCCAAGAACACCCAAGCACATTCAACAAAGTCCAATGCCAAGCCCCCCAACCTTTTGATAAACTCTCCCCGGTATCACCCTCTGTAACCCTGTGGATCCCTGGACTCGGAGGCCCCGCTCCACCTGGCTCCACTCAGATAGAAGGCCAAGAAGCGGAACAAAGGCTCAGCAGATCGTCATTCCCCTCGTTACTTATGTTATTTATGAGTGCGTACGTACACCCATAAATGAACATGGCCGACCTTCCCCATGGGGCAGCCAGGTGTAGGCGTCTGGAGAGGCGGGACAGTCACTGCCTTGGTTCAACAGTCACACAGTGTGCTCGGAGCATCTGCGTACCGCAACCTCGGTAGGTTCGAAATGTTACTGCGTACTTTTCCAGAACAACAGTATCAATGCTACACTGTCACCGAAATGACTGTAGTTAGCTAAATATGAAACATGCCATATCATCTCAAGTGAGTTATTGTCTAGGAAAGTCCTCTATCGCACGACTCTGCTCTTTTTCCATTTGATGAGGTCTTCTATCAACGGCTTGTTCGACTAGGGTGCTCCCCTAAGTTTCGATGATCACTGCTGATGAGCAACAAGAACCAGCGAAGTTGCTCGAAGGATACTTGGAATGATCGAAGGCGGGAATGACTACAAGGCCGCATCCTGGATATTTAAAGAACTAGATACAGACCATGTGGTGACTAGACTTGAAACTGATAATCATCGCAACCCCCACCGAGCTCCTGTCTGGTGCCAGGCAGAAATAGACAAACATCTTGGCATCACTGATCTCCATTGCACCTTTGGAAGCCATTCAAACCATGTTGGACGCATGTTGAGGCGTAAACGTGCATGAATTGACGTTTGTGCCAAGACAACATATTCCTCATCGGTAAGAACTAAAGAAGAAGAATAGAACTTATAAATATACCTCTACTCATCACCGTCGTCGACAACCTGCTCCATACCAGCGCTCTTCCTTTCAGCCCTTCTCGATCCCTTTCCAACCCTCCACCGTTCATTGATCATCTCAACCGTATCCAGTTGGCTCCTCTCCAACACCGGAACGTACTTCAAAGCCCTCCTGTATGCCCCACCACCAACCGGATAATTAATCGATACAGACGAATCCGAAACGAGAGTCGAAATAGAGGTAGAAGAGGTCGGTGGAATAGGTAGAGGGGAGTACGGCGGACGATGGTACTTCTCTGCAGCCTGGAGAAAATGTCGGTCGAGTACTGTATATATCCGTGAACGAGTCCAGATAGAATGCAGTTGGTGGTATAGATCCGTTTCAGTTCCAGAGCCGCTCCGTCTTGAGTCTTCGGTTGAGACCGTGTCCGCGTCCTGTTCAAGGGTCCCAGCACGCCATTTCACGTCTTCCTCTGCGTACCCGCAATCCCAAAGCATAAGCGGCAGCGCATCAGCCATCTGATACTCTGGCCTCCTATCTACGACCTCCAGTGGTTCTTCACTACCCGCATCTCCGTAGTTCTCTGCACCCTCCGCGACGTTCATCAATTTGGTCACCAGGGAAGGCTTCTCCAGCCCGGTTCCAATAAGGAACAAGATGGCCATGATGTGCCGGACCTGATGATACAGAAACGCGTTCCCGACCAAGTTGAACACGTACATCCCCTCCCCTCTCTCAATGTCTCCGCCACCAGTAGAGTCACCGTCCACAGGTTCAATGTCAGCTCTCCAGATGGTTCGGCGGAACATCGTGATTTGCTTCTGTGCGTCCACTTTACACAGATTCCTAAAATCATGTTCGCCCACAAGACGTGTGGCAGCTTCGCGCATGGCGGAAATATCGAGGCTATGTGAGGAGAAGAAGTACTTGTAGTGTCGGTATTTGCAGGAGAAACGGGCTGAGAATCCAGGTGCGACGGGGGCCCATGCGAGGACTCGGATTGTGGGTGGGAGTAAACGGTTGAGGATGGCGATGTAGTCTAGCTCGTGTTTTTGTTTTGACGTTTCGTCTGAGGATTGTTCCAAGGTTGGGGAGGGAGAGGAAGATTCAGAGAGATCTAGTGTCCCGAAATCATCTTCACCAAGTCCTGGAAGCCCCGAGTCCTCGTCGACAGTAACCTCCTCTTCCTTGTCCTTCTGCTCCTCCTCCTCTTTCACCTCTTCAATCACCTTCACCTTCTCAACACTCCCGAGCGCACTTCTCACCCAAAGCGAGATAACTTGCCCAGCAGCACTCACCCCTTTATCCGTCCTCCCACACTTCTCCCATCCACACCCCTCCATCCCGCCTTCAGGATCAATCAACCTCGCCTTGGCCAACGCCTCAAATAGCACACCCTCCACCGTCGGCAGTTGAGTCACTCCATTCTGATACGCAAGACCACAATACTCCCATCCAGAGTAACAAAACTTGAGCGCTATTTTACGTTTCGCATGGTTCGAGAAGTTGAATTCTTTTGCTGAGACGGGACGGATTATGCCCGTGTTCGGTGCCGTTAGTATTGTGTTTTGATCTCGGTCTTGTTTTTCGGAGGTGGCGGGAGGCGGAAGAGAAGGAGAGGGTATAGGCGCGTTGACGGATCTAGGACCTTCGAGCGCCAATAGACGTTCAATGAGTTGTTCGCGAGACCATCCCTTGTAATCGGTACTGCGTGGATTCGTAGTCATGATTCTCCGGAAAAGAGTGCGTAAGCTGAAGATGTACCGATAATTGTATGTCATCTGATGTGTGTGTCCTTGCCTTTTCTACCCTCCCATCAGTGTCCGTGTCCAGCGTTCAGAAGGAGAGTCAGTGCGAGTCATTCCGTGTCCCTACATTCGTCGTGGCTGAAAATTTTGGGGTAACGGCCCGCCATCAAATTTGTAGACGCGTGAGTACGAAGTTTACGAGCTGCCACAGCGGTTGTGCAAGCTCTTAAAGCCCTATGCAGGCCCAGACCAGATTGATGGATACATTCATGAGGTCGAGTCTATTTACAGATTTAAGATGTTATGTGATGAAGAAACCGCTCGTGTACCGTTCACAGTGGGTGATACAATCAGGAAAGTCGGCTAGCTCGAAGTTCGCCAATGTATGTAATTCAATCAAATGCCGTCCCAAAAATTGATGCAATGTATTCGACGATTATTCTAGGATACATAATACGTGTGCGATGTGCGGATATTAGAACGACTACTATCTATCTGAATGCATAAATATATACACCAACTAATGAAGGTGGGTGCTTTGAATCGTAGCAGTGCAGCCAATAAAGCAAAACTGGTAACCAAAATTGTCGCGACAAGGGATCACGATGAATCAGGGATAAAAAGACCCACCAAAACCACCATCCCGATAAAGAGAGGAAAGAAAGCAACAAAGGGAGTGACGGTCGCCTATGAGAAGAAATACTGCGATTGTTTTATGATCCCCACATCAAACTCTCCCTTCTTCGGCAGAGGCGGGAACAAGTCCGACAAGTTCACAAACTTGCCCATCAACTTCACAATCGCATCTTTCTGCTGCTCCTTCTTCTCCCTCGCCACACGCGACTGAACTGACTCAACCTGCACACCCTCACCCTCATCTTCGGACAACTCACTATCCGCATCCTCTTCGCTCATCGACCCAGCACCGTTCTCCGACTTCAAATCGCTCAGCAGCTGTTTGACGGCGTCCTCGTCTTTGACTGCACGCGACTCGTCGACGGTGGACGCGCCTTCTTCTGTGACGACCACGAGTTCTTTGAGTGAAGAGAGCGAGGCAGCTTGTTCGGGTGTGGCGTAGATACGACTGCCAGCATTGTAGAGCTTCGTTGCGAGACCAGTACCGCTGAGGTTGATGAGAGGGACTTTGTAGTTCTCGTATCGTTTCAGGAACTGATCAAATGGAGTCAGAATTGCGCATAGAATAAACACAAGAAGAGAAACACGTACCTCGCGGTACAGTTCACCCAAAACGTCGGATGAATGGAGGGCGATGAAGGTATCCCGAATCGTGCCGGACATCTCGTCGATATCAGCCGCGTGCGTCCAATACGAATCATGTACCGAAGCGAACGTCAGTCCCTTTTTCTATGATGACGCGTCAGTTTCCAAATCACGCAGAGGAAAAAAGCACACATACACGACACTCAAGCGCAGTCAACATCATATGCGTTGCATCCAAACTATGAATAAAGTTGGGCGGGAACGCCGAAGCCTGCTTGACAGCATTCACTACACCCAGCGCCGTGAGTAATACGCCCCTGCACGGACCAATCAGCACGTACCTTCAGCCAACGAGTTCGGGTCTGAAATGTACACAGTCTGGATGGCCGTCATAACCTGCTTCCGCACTGTCTTCCTATACGGCTGAACAATTGGCAATCCGAGAGGTGTAGTCCAAATCACGCTCGTCATTTGCTCCTTCTTTAACCGCTGCATCGGCAACTGTGGCTTTTTCTTATCCTTCCGTGGCTTCTTTCCAGGTTTCGTAGCCCTCTTAGCTGCTTCCTCAGCCAAGCGCTTCGTACGCTCTTCCGGGGTCTCGAGGTACTCCGCCATGAGTTCCGGGATACGCTCCTCCGGGATCGATTTCGATATGATGCGCGCGCAGAGGTTAAGCCAGACTTGGATCGACTTCGCACCTTTGAACAAATCTCCGATACACCCAAGGACGACGTGTGCAAGATACGATGCAGCTTGCCAACACTCCTCTTCAGGGATGTCCTTCCGGTCCTTCAGCTGCTTCTCGATCTGCTCACGAGCACCAATAAAGGTGACACCATACACAGTTGTCATAACCTACAACGCACACCACCATCAGCCCCACTTCAGACAATATAGAAGCCAAAAACAAACTCACCGTCTGCTTAACAACCTTCCTCGTAATCTTCCCCTGCAACATCATCGCATACTTCTCCCCCCTCTCGGCATCCTTCGCAATCACGTCCTCCACCATCCTCCCAACATGACTGTACACATCACTCGGCTTATCACTCGCAGCCAAGTTCACCTGCTTCGCACCCTGCACATCTCCACCAAGCGCAGCATAATGCTGCAAACCATTACAAGTACCATCCTGGTGTACGGGCAACGACGATTCAAACTTGTATGGATCACCACTCTCCAACGCCTCGTGTAGCTCGAACGACGCGGCAAGGAACTGCCAAGGATCAGACGCTTCAAGCCACCACTTCGAGCCGTTCAAGGGGTTCGTGGCGGTTTCACGGATCTTGGGCAAGTGCTCGTCGACCCATTTGACGCGATCGTCAAAATTGGCCTTGTCGTACCCGTAAAGATTGGCCAGATGGATCTTGAGCCAACGCAAACCACGCTCGCCTAGAGGTTTTGCTTCGCCAAAAGTAAGGAGACCACGGCAGAGGTCATCGCCGATATGGTTCAAGTGTGCAGGGATGGGGTATGCGCGTCCACGGAAATCAAGGTTGTGCGGGAAGTAGAAGGTATCATTAAGAAGCTACACACGAAACTATTAAGTCACTTCACTAAGACAATGAGAGGAAATGGATCCACTCACAGCACGAGCGATCTCAAGGCGATAGTTCACACTACACCTTTCTGAGTGGTTGTTCGCCTTGGCCTGATTATACGCTTTCTGCCTCTGCAAGTACACGTTTCTTGCCCTCATATCCGTTGTAGAGTTCTCCGGAATTTCAGGCTCGGGTTTATCGTACACCGCAGGCGGGAGTTTGCCTAACCGCTCACCCGAGTTCCATACTTGAATGACGACGTCGAAGACTTTGCGGTTGATCTTCCAGGGCGTGCTGCCGAGAACGTCGAGGCCGGCATATACGAGCTCAAATTGACCGTTCTTGGATGCTTCTTTGAGGTATACCTGCTGTTCCAAACTATCCTTGTACCGCATAACAGGTGCTGTGAGAGTGAGGTGAGTAGAAGTTAGCGTGAAGGAAGGATAACGAGCTTACTTTTGCTGTACAGATAGCCACCAACGTTATGGCTGACCCAAGGCTGAGGTTTCACAAGCATAGGAAGATGTCGGGGGTGAAGGGTATCTTTGAGTTGATCTTTTGCGAGGCGCTCAGTGACGACAGGGTTTAACCTGATAACACCAAGCTTGTTGCCTCGGAGATATTCATACGCATGGTAGAAAGCTGGTTGCATCTCAGATCTAAACCAAAGCTATTAGCCAGAGCAGGAGGGAGGGAGAAGCATAACACATACATCTTTTCTCCGGTCTTCTTATCAACCGCCGTCCTCTCCACCTCTGCAACTTCCATTAAAGAATCAACCAAAATCCCACCGATCTTTGACCTGGTAGCCTGGGACCAGGACGCACTCCACTCCTCCCCATCCATCATGCTTTTCGCAGCCGCGACTCTCTTCTCCTGTAGACTCCTATACCCGAGCTTGGAATAATAATCCCCACCCCTTGGGCTCTGTTCCTTGGGCACATAAATCTGATGCTTCTTGCACATCTGTGCTTTGTACTCCATCTCTACAGCTTTACCAACCGAAATCAACGCGCGGGTTGTCTTCATCCCATCAGATAGACCACTTGAGCCTTGTAACCGCATGATCTCGAGGATGACAATGAGAGAGAGACGTTCGGCTTTGACGAGGGAAAGATAAGGCAAGAGCGACTCGGGCCTTTTAGACGACCCGCGCGGCTTTTCCTTGGTTTCGGCTTCAGCTTTAGCGATGGCCCGGATCTCTTTGTCGATACGTTCACGAAGCTTGACGTGCCAGTCCCACATCCACTTCTGTAGCGTCGAGTTGTTCAGTGCTGGGTTGTGCACACCAAGCGAATCGAGGGTCTCTGCTTGTTGCTGAAGACGTTCTAGAGCAACATCATAAGCTGATTTTTCGAGGTGCTTCTGCCGCACCATCACGTCTTCCGGAAGTACACGCCGAGTTTGGTTGACTTCCATAAGGTGTCGACGGAGTTGGGCGATGTTGAAGGGAATTTCGGCTTCAGAGATGATATTGCCCTCGTCATCGAATTTCTGAAATGCCGCTCAGAATAACATGAGCGATTGGTGAAAGAGAAACAAACATACTGCTGGTCGCAAAACAGGCATGACTTCGGGAACATCCTTCAGGGCATCTTCCGATGTGGCAATAGCCTCGGCCTGGCCAAGCTCAGCGATAACGTCTGGTATGTTGAGGTTGACTGCAGCTTGCGAGAGGGTTTTGATGGCCTCTGTTGCGGCCGCGTGAGTATCGAAAACGGTTTCCGCCACCACGAGAGTAGGTGAAATTTTGCGCTGGGACATTCTCTCGAGGAGGGTGGTAGGATTCGGAAGGTTGATGCGGGATGTTTTTCGCTTAGTCGGGTCGCGGTTAAAGCTAATGGACACTGAAAACACGTCCTTCATTCATCAGAAGCGGTACTCACTGTTGCCATGTACGTAGCATAAGTCCATATGTCATCTTGTTGGGAGCGGTATTCTCGAGTTCGTTCTCTAGAACCTCATAGAGATCGTGGATGTCTTCTAACCACTGCTGACTATTCTCCGTATCCTTCTGGGTGGCCATACCAAAGTACGCCTCGATGAAGGCATTATACACGCCGGTCTCGAGGAGGGTGCTCGTTGCCTTTGTTCGTAGCTGGCCAAAAATGAGCTTGGCACGTTGGACGTCGTACAGGTTGTGGAGGCAGGCATCCATGATGCTCATGGCCTCCTGTGTCGATGTGTCGGTAACCCACGTCTCTCCCGGGGTGGTGTCGATCGGGGGTGGAGGAGGGAGGACGGTGTAGGTTCTATCGCGAACGAGGAAGCGTTCTAGGTCATTGAGAATGCGGTCTTCGTCTATGGGTCGCGAGGCCGGTGGTCGCTTGTTGGACAGGAAAGCGGGGAATTCCTGTCGAGGTAGCTGAGCAGTCGCGAGTGCAGGCGCATTGGCTCTTTTTGATGGGGTTGAGTAGAGACGGGCAGGGCGGGGAAGTGCCTGACGAGACAGCAGCAAAGATGTCTCGAGTCCGCGCGCAGCTCTGGATAACATGTTCTAGTCGACAATAACGTCCAACTGTCGACGGGCAGAGGGACGTAATTCCAAATTTTCGCAATTTTCATATCCTCCTTGGGCCCTGACTCGCTGGCACGTGACCATCATGTCTCCCCCAATTTAATGATTATTCTCTCCAACTTCCCTATTCGTATTCTACCTATAGTATGCGTTTATTGCTCTTGAGTCATCTGGCGCTCCCCTGATACAACCAAAGTTCTGTAGGCTTTCCGCATTATCTCGGGCGTCCTTTGACCACATGCCCAGGTAGCCATTGGTTTATGCTACCCTCGCCGTTCGGCTCACCCTCTCCGAAGAGCTCTGAACCAAATTATTTAACCATGCAAACGTCGGGTATTATCGTTAGATTATCATCATTCCATACCAGAAACAAGCATCTGTGGTTGGACTGTGCAACCACTGCCACTGTTGAACACCAGGGAACTGGATGGTTACCTACGTGCGAATGGACCTCGTGCAGCCAAGCTCGATTTCATGTCGCGAGTGCTAGTATGCTCTTGCCAAGCACCCTCATCTTTTGCTCAACTTCACTCAGCAATTCAGACTCAGTTCGTGTCCACCCGTGCGTATGACTGACACTTCTCGGTAGGCGACTATAACCCACGGAAGTACAAAGATGTCTGCTCGCTGATGCAACTCTTGCTGGGAAATGAGCCCCACCCTAAAGCCATGCACATTATGCAACAAAACTTGGTATTGCAGCGCGACATGTCAGCAATCTCACTTAGTTTATCATATCTTCGATTGCAATCCGCCGAGACTTATTAACACCGCAGATCGCGCCCGCTGTGCGACAAGACGTTATGACTGATGATCCCCAGACACGCGAGGACTGTGGGTTCGCAAGAGCGAATCGTCCACATTTACTCCTTGGACTATAGGCCAGCCTTCTCAGCCCGTCTAAACTGGCGGTGGAGGCTAACAAATGGAGACTGGAGGGTACCCTCGTAGAAGATATCAAGAAAGAATTCCAACGCCTCCCCGAAGAAAATAGGGGAGCATGTTATACGTGGTTTATTGGAAACCAGCATGCGATTAGTGGAATACATTACCGGGACATGGAACACTGGCTCCAGTCGACAGCTGACGACATGTTCCGTGCCATTTGGTGCTTCATAAGGGGTCTCCCATGGCTTCCATTGATACTATTCGTCGATACGCAAAAACCATTCCCCAGGAGCAGAGTGCTCCCTTCGACCTTTACTCTCTCTACTTTTGGCAGGGGTTCAGCCAGGACCTGGCCATGGCTCTGGGTCATGTTCGGCTTTTGTGCCTGTGTAGACCAAGAAGCCGAGCTGCAACCCACCCAGCTGCACACCACATTGTTTGACCGATGCACCTTCTCCGAATTTTGTGCCGCTTATACCTCTTCTTCTCTCCTCTCTCTTTTCATGAGCAAGGGGATCGGCATCACCGACCCCTCAATCATCGACGTTCTTTCAAGGACTCCCCGCTGGGTCAAATCTGTTTGGGCATTGAAACAATATATCGAGCTCGTAACCACCCTTGGAAACGACGACCTCTTCCTCTCTCCCTTTCCCTCCATGCTCGACTACGGTTGCTTCAATTGCACAGCCATGAAGGAACGCAAACTATTCGTCAAGCTCTATACGAGGTTCTTTGCCCTCGGCCAGAACGCAAAACCACTTGAGCTACTGCGTACAAGGACGTCTTTTCACATACCTCAGAGAATTTGGGGTTTAAGGTCAAGCCGAAGGGGACGTACCGAAGACTATTAAAGATTCCATATCCCCATGCGGGGATAGTAATATTTTTGCGTCCATCCGACTTCAAAGCTCACATTTTCAAAAGAAACCTAATGGGACTATTCCTATTCTTGGGAGTGGTCGTTGCTGTTGTCCTGAAGGTGTGTGGTTCGTTTGCATGGATCTAGTGTCTCGTTCTCGCTCGCACTATATTCCATTGAAGCGTATCGGTGCCAACTCTTCTAGTACTTGCCACTACCCTCCTATGCTCTTGCGCACTCTTGACGGAATTTCTCTTGCACCTGTCATGTATGTGATGTAGGTGTCTGATTTGATTTGATTTTATTCATTTTCTCATTTTGTTGTCATAAAACACTGTACAACAACTCTGTCGCAGCGAATTGGCAGTATACATGGGCATGCGAATAATCCCCTTCGGACACATGTGAGTTATGTCATGCCTCGAGAGTCGTTAGGAATGGTTCAACGAGCAAATCCTGTTCAGTTTAGAGGTCTGGCACATCGAAGATTATTTCGACGCGATGACTAGTTTTATTCCTCAGTTGCCGTAAAAAAAGTCGATTCCTCTCTTTGCAATTACGAAAAATGAAGAACTGGTTATTTATATTGCCCTTCCCTAACTAAGAATATGTCGATTACCAAGATGTCACCCCACTGCAACCTGAATCGATTGATCTCCGAGTTACTGTGATGGACTCGCCTCGGAGTTATCTTGCCTTTCCCCGCCCAATGACAAGAACACTGATCGACAAGCGAATAACGGCTTGGGAGGGCCATTCATTAAGAATAGCCATCAGGCTCACCTTTCATTACCCATCTATTTTATACTCCATGTTCGGAGGCTCTTTGCGCATCCATGTGAAACACTTGATACCAAATTTGAATATTCTTAGGGGGGCGTTGGTTCAAACGTGCTTGAGCTGGCGTGTTAAGCGCTCGGCATCATTACGACTTACTGATCAAGCCATCGACGCGCAAGCGATCCGCCAGAGCCAGATCAACTAATATTAGCCCAAAGCTCTTTCTCGACACCAAGGAGTCATGTGCTTACCTGATGGGCACTCTGGCACAAGCAGCGGGTTTCCGAAGAACAACTATAAACTTACTCCACATCGTTGCTGCGAGATTCACATCGCTCTCTTAACCTTCCCTCCCTACAAACATGCCACGGCCAACATCTCAACCCCCCACATATGCAGAAGCAGTCTCCGTGCAGCCTTATTCACACGAACCCTTCATCATAGTTCTGGCTCCAGGTAACAACATTCCCAGCAGACTCCAGCGTTGCATCTTTCCTTATCCTCCCTAGTTCGAGGACCCACCGATCCCGCACCGAGGAGGGATCCACAGGTTCACGACATTAGTCCTGGAGACAGACTTGTTGCGTTGGCAGATATTGGAATAAGGAAGGTGAGTGATTTGTCAGGTGGTCAACACCTTGAAAATATCTCTTCCCTCCATTTCGACAGGCCATCAAAAAGTTAGCATCATCTGATAAAAAGGGGGGAGCAGATTCATCGTGATATATGTGTATGCGCGAGACTCTGGCATCAGGATCACAACAGAGTATTAGGGTGGAAGTTGGCTTGTGGGATTGAGAGGTGGCAAGTTGTAGGGGCTGGAGTGCCTGAGATTGGCGTTAACACAGTCGGATGCGTTATTGATTTCTGTATTCCTCCCCGTCTCATGAATTTGCAGACTCTCGAGCGATGTCATTTGCAAGGTTCTTAGGTAGAAACTCCTTGAGGTCCCCCAGGCCGGGGCGAGACGCCAAATTCAAGGGGGCCATGTTACCACCCTCCCAATACTGGCCTGGTCAGCTGGTGCCAGCTGGATGCCCTCTGCTTCCCTAGTTCTTTTCCGGGGGGCCTCGGACTCTCAGCAACAAGGCATTGAGGTACTTGTAAAAATTGTGCTTCTCCACTGCGACTGCACAGGTGAAGCTAGCCAACAACGGCGGCAGGAGGGCATATACAGGATCATGGGGAATATGAGCACACACGACCCTACCCCGTCTTTAATTACCTCGGGGCTTGTAACTGATGGCAGGGTTGGAAAGATCGGATTCACCTGGGCGGATGGGGTGCTTTTCACCCACTCATTCATACTAATCGAATGATTTTGCGTGCCATTCCTCATTGTATCATGCTGGGGAGGTTTGCTCCTCCTTCAATGCATCTGGGCCTATGCGTACCGTGCGAGCCGCATTTTCCCAATGTAACAACACAAAGTAGACAATTTCACTGATGCTTAGAATCCGAACCCTTGGGGTGGCTCAAGAATATGCAGATAACATTCATGCAGGTCATAAACTCAAGGAGCATCACAGACCTGCTTGATTCCTTCGACCATTACTCGGAATTTCTGCTCTCCCTCTTCTTCCAGAATACCACAGCCCCAGGGCTCCTGGCGTGCAGTATCAGTCTCGTGATTAAGCTCGGCTGTAATGGCCCGTGGAAGCAGGTTAACCAGGATGCTTGGTGTGCAAGCATAGTCTGGAGCACGGAGATAAAGCAACCATCTATGAACGTCAAGTGGACATTAGCCATCAAAAGGCAAGTTGTAAGTTCCTGACAAACCGATCACGTCCCTCATGCTCTCCCGGACCTGAGTATCAGCGGCTTCACGCTTCAACACATGTAACGAAGGTCCTGGGCGACTCCAGCTCCACGATGAGGACAAGTTTATCCTCAAGTCTAATCCCGAGCAAAAAACAGCTGTAAATGTGGTGTCCACAGGAAAAATAGTGCAGAGAAGTTTGTTTGCAGGGCCCATAGAACTTCGGAGGGATCTGGGGGACCTCTGCAAGCTGGAGAATGACGGGCACCAGCACTGGTGACATCCGGTGACATGTGCACTCACAGTTATCTGTAGCCCCACATGTGATCCTCATTCCCTGTTACATGGGGTTGAATATCAATTGACCGTGGGTGTGCAGTAATAGCCTGGTGCCCTGCCGTATGTGGTATTCGAGTGGAGTGGAAAACAATGTAATCTTGTCTCCTGTAGTTGCACGAACGCTTATTCCACCTCTCTGGCATAACGGACATCTGTTTGGATGATCGTCGATGGTTATCAAGTAGAGCTGCACGTCAGAACACCAACTACGAGGTTACCGAATAGACTGATGAGCAATAACTGAAGTGCCTCGGTGTTCTCTTGTTAAAGTCTCACCTTCCTTCAAACACCACCCATTTGAATCATTCATTTATCCCATGCCTTCCCTTTTCTGCGCACTTTTCCCATGCAATCAAACAACGCTGAGATTCTTTCCCAAGGTAGTGAGATCTTTGCCGCACAACTCCCTAACACTGCCATCAACCGCCCGAAGTGTATCAGTTTAGCAAACAACTCAGTTGACGGAGTAAGTGAACCACAGAGATTAGGATTTGGGTACCTCAACAGTAATTCGACAAGTCTGCGCAAGGTACAACAAGTATATCCAGAGAGTAAGTGCCCACAGAGGATTACTAAGTCCATTTCTGATCGAGAATACCCAAAAAAGCAGTGCTATATATAGATGCTCGGCTTCGGTGATACCAGACCCTGTCTTCAAGGCTCCTACGAACCATATACGAACCACTAGGCAGGCCTAGCCGTGCCTTCGGCACGGGGGGGAGAGTTTTGGACTTTTT
>JAEUWL010000165.1:0-51670 GCA_018524415.1 Podaxis rugospora
TTTTTTTTTTTTTTTTTTTTTTTTTTTTTTTTTTTTTTTTTTTTTTTTTTTTTTATTCCATGTTGGTGCGGTTTGGGTTGAAAGTGTGGTGTTGGTTGGATTGGCTTATGGCGTATGGCAATGTGGTTGGTGATGTGAGCCTGACATGTATTTATATAAACTTTTTATGGATTTGATATGCTGCCTTTCACTTTCGGTTGTATATTACTGGTAGTCGATGCGTAGCCATCATTGTATATTGGCAATGTATAGAAACAACCTGTGTCGAGTATCCCATTTGTGCGATACACTTCGACTGCATTTTTCATGACGATTTCTGTTTAAGGTCTATCTGAGAGCAACCGAGTACCTTGCTACGGAGCGCAGGTCGAAACCACCTGCTACTATAGGCTGCGAGAAACACTTACAAGAAGGCAAGAACCAGTTAGGGATAGACTCCGAAGGACATGGTCTACGTTATTTTGCCGCCATGTCCTGGGTGTCCACGGCACAAAGGATGATACATTGAAAGCGGATTTGAGTAGGTCGGTGTGGCGGGCATGCTATTCCACATTGCGTTTCCTTGGGTCGCTACATCCTTGACTTCCAAGTATACCGTTGGAGGATGGAGACGGGGTGGTTGGCCTAGCGCGAGTGAGTGACTGGTGCAGGCGAGATATATGGTGGGTTGCGTAAGGGCAGAACGAGCAGAAACATGGTGGCCGAAGAGCAGTTTAAGTCCTGACCAAGGTAGGAAGAAAGGCGCGAGTTAGCGAAGAAATACGTTGTATCGGTGTTCGACTTACGAGTAGAGATTTTAGGATATGCATATGCGGAGGATGGGCCGATATATTTGACTGGAGGGTACCGTACCGGGGGTGTCGCCTTTCTTGAGATTGATCCTTCGGCGTAAGGGTGAGTTGGCTCTATCGTATCGACGGCGTCTTCAGGTGTGGTTCTTATGAACGGAAGGTTAACTAGCAACCAGGATTTGAGTCGAGTTTCGGGTCGCGTTCAAGTCCCATATCGTAGGGGGCGCCTTTACGTTGAGCGTGGTTGTCCGAAAAATTCCTGGCTGGTTTCGTAGGCGAAGTACCACGGCAATGGAGAGAAACAGGAGAAAGGAGAAAGGAGAGGGAGTGTGACCAAACTTGGGCAAACCACACTCAAGTGATCGTGTTCAACCACAGCTTCACGGTCCAAGGCTGACACAACCGCCAGTTGGCCGCATTCTTCCGCTCTGTTCCTCTTCGCTCCTTTCAGAATCCGGAACGGCGTTCAGAAAAATTTTAGGAGAAACTCAGGAAACACAGGTAGCAGACCCAGCCCAGACGCCTTCCTCCATCTGCAACAACTCCTGAACTTTCCTACATGCCCCGCTTGGAGTGGCGTTTTCCGCCAGTTCCTGGGACTGATTTGGGGGTTCTGGACCAGCTTAAAACAGCTGGATGATTTGGGCTATGGACCTACCGCGCCAAACGAACGTGCACCCGATTTTCCGCAGAAAGCTTGTCCCTTCTGAACCGAGCCCAGGCCTCAACTGCCGGATGTCAGGCGTTGGTGTCGGTGGATTTGAGGACTAGTAATTGAGGTTGCAGAGGCGATCACAGAATCGGTGCGCAGTCCATATTCTTGTACCCTTGAGACTTCTATACTGAGAGCTAGGACTCTATGTCTAGGGCCCCCTACTTCAGTACATAATGGGCACTAGGACTCTTCCCCCTCACATAGTGGAACGCCTTGATAGCCTGGTCCTGACTTGACCTTTCATGTTTGCTCATCGTCGCCTCCAGCGCTGAGATGGTTAATGGCCAGAATTCTCGATGTCGGGATTCCTCCCTTGCTTTATCGATCCGAGAGACTCTATCCAACGTGCGGGATTCCAGGATTCCACACAAATGGAATTGATTGGGCCTTTCAACGGCTTTGTACACCTAGACAAATGTCGCCGGCTAAACACAAACGTGCATTTTGGCACACTTTCTCTTGTCATCTTGGGCCGGTTGGGGGGTTACCAGTTAGAACCCCTACTCCAATCTCTGCTTGTGGTCAAAGCCTACGACAATGGTTCACCATTTCCTCTTTCTTGACGTGATGTCTTGAGGAGGCATCTATTGTCAGGGTCATCTTCTTGGCGCTAATATCGATGTTGGCGTTCTTGAGGGCCACCATTGGATTTGCCGATTTCTGGTCTTGCTCTGAGCGTTTTCCAGGTCTTCATGCACGCTATCTCAAGGAATATCAGCCTCATTCTGCCATGACAGTTTGAAGGATCGCGGGGTCAGTCTTGACTCACATCATGTCGGCGCCTTATACCCGATGACGCGGTCACACAGTATGTCCTGATGTCGCGAAAATGGCATTCTGACTCAAGGAGGAGGACCGTGCGCGGGATGTCGAGGATTGTTGCACACATGGCGAGGACCGTGTTGTGGGGGAAATATGGGATGTGGATGTGAGGGGCAGGCATGCATGGCACAGCTGAGGGCACGAGGCTTCTTCGTCCGCAGTTACCTCCTCCCCTCGCTTGTGCAGCCTCGTGCCCTTGCTAGGCGTACGCTGTAGGAGAGCGTGAGGAACCGCTGTCTCCTCGATCAGTGCGTTGGCGAATGTAGAGAATGTTCGTTCTGGACTAGAAAGGGATACCGAAGCCCTTGCATGGAGGAATATAGGTGTCTCGTTGGATAATTCTCGCTGTGAAAAGGATGTCTTGGTGCAACCAGCCTGGTCTGTACTGGGTCGCCACTCGAATATCTCCGTACATCCTTTCTGTATGGGGGCACAAACATGGGGGGCGGAGGTCGTAAAGAGTCTAGGACATCCTCGACGATCGTCGAGGGTTTTGCGGAGGGAACCCATCTAGCGACAGTGACACGACTATGCGCACCCTAGCCTGGGATGGAAGGTTGTTGGGGAACGAGAGGGTGGGGAACGGAAAGCAGTAGAGGAGTCAGAACCGAGCTCCTCAGCTCTTCGACGCGACTCTCACTAGACGGGCTGCCCATGCGATGTTCGCGAAATCTGTCCCACAACGTGGTTGTATTTTGACCATTGTATCCAATGTCGCAATCCACGAACCTTTCAATCCCAAACTCTTCTCCCGCCTGATTCCCATCTTTTCGGATAGTTCGGTTGCAGTCGCTATTTATGTTCTTGTTGCCCTCCAGGAAGATGTCGCTTGGCACGCCACGCATCAGATGAAGTGAGGTGTATCAGGAGTTCGGGATGCACTAGTCACAATAGGGACAACGGAGACATCTCCCACATCCTCAGAGGTGGAGGGCGTCACCTTGTTCTGTGATGCATTCCAAAAACAGGTGTCGAAGAAAAGCTATTCTCGGATCAGGAAAAAGATAAATGCGGGCATATCTGTCAATCAACTAGACTACCACGGCCGTCCCCCCTCGATCTTACTGGTCCTCTCCCATCTAACCTTCAAGGAGGTCCCTTGGGGAATGCGGCAAGCCCACATTCGCACCTCGGTTTTGGCCACCGCACGCTCCCGGCTTGAAGAAACTGAGGGAACGGCAACTTGAAACGCGTGACACGGACCATAAGGAGAGGATACCTACAACGTACACCCCCCGATTTCCTACAACGTACACCCCCCGGTTTCCTACAACGTACGCCCCCCGGTTTCCTACAACGTACACTCCCGGTTTCCTACAACGTACACTCCCCGGTTTCCTACAACGTACGCCCCCCCCCCCGGTTTCCTAAACCTCCCCTCCCCTTTTTTTCGCCTCTTCTTCAACTCGTTTTTTCTTCCTGCCGCAAACCAATACCCTTCTCTCAATAACCCTTAACTTCGTTGCGCGACTGATGCTCCTTCATACTGACCCTTCTGCATCGGCGGGTCGCCTCCCTGGAGTCGAACCGCCTAGAGCCCGTGGATCAACTTTTTCAGTGCAAAGATTTGACCCTTTGCGGTCCATTCCTCCTGGTAGTTCAAGCCCATCCCTTCTTCTAACGCCACCATCACCTCTTCCTTCTCGTCCTCGGTCTCTTACTGGCCCTTCATCGTTCGCCGCTCCCTGTGCGGCTGGTGACGGTGCAGAGGATGCGAAGAGCCGGGGTGTTGCTACCATTTCTACGACCAGTGGAAAAGCTGATGACGAAATGAGCATGTCGGAAGTCAAACTGGAGGTAGTGGATTTCTTGCCAGTGCCCGCGTTTGTGGTGTGTATGCTTTTTATGAACGACTCTGGCGCTTACTGACCTTTGTTGCTATAGCCTTCCTTGTACTCTGTAAGCCAATATGAGGCGAGCGCCAGAGGACGCGCCTTCATCGGGAAGGTATGCTTGTCTATTCAACACTATTGTTCTTGCTCAAGTTTTTGTCCTTTGTTGTGTAGCTTCGCGCTTTTTTTGCGGGCATAGCTATCCACGCTGATCGTGCAGGTCATGCTATGGTCAACGTGTTTGGCGGGGTGTCGGTGTCGGTTTGCCGTGGGCTCAAGTATCTATGGAGTCGTGGGATGGTGAGTTCTCGTCTTGGTTCTACCCCTCATTTAGATTGATGAAAACTGGCCAGAATGTCGTGAATGCCTTCAAGAGGAGTCTCAGAGATGGCGTAGTGCCTTTGGCTGACCATGGCCTGAACATGGTGCGCGTCGGGGCCCGATGAAAATACTACATGAGCGAAACAGAGCAATGCGAGACATTGAGTGTACCCAGATCTGTTTTCATGGGTGGCTATCAAGTCTAGGCTGGATTGGATTTCGAATGGATATTTCAACTTTTCAAAAGTAGTGTATATTTTTTGTTGTTCTTTCACTTTCATTGACTTGCTTCCGGATCCGAAATTAGTACAGTAAAAACGCGTTTCCCGCTGACTGCATGGATATCTAATTCACCTTTAATAGATAGTTACAATTAGTGCCCTTCCCACGCATGTACCTACGGCGCGTAAACACCGACTGCAACCATGTCCCAACCGCTAAACAACGAGGGGGGTCACTCATGCAAAGAGCGGGAATCCAGTTTTCTTGCTTCCTCACCGTTCATTGGGTCACAAGTTCAGAACCGGGTTATATTGCTAGGAACCACCCAGAATATCCTCCGGTTAGGGTACCTGTAAAAATCCCGGAACCGCCTATACATACGTACAGGATCGCACAATGGAGACCCAATTTGCTTTCCGTGATCAAAATGATCCGTCAACACTACATGACGTTGAGGGCAAATATAGGCTACAAATGCATTAGCAAATAGCTTTGATATATATGCGACTATTTGGAGTGTTTTTGTGGCCTTAGGACGCGATGCGTTTGTTCCATAGCTTGAGAGGCAGTTGGTGTTGATGGTTGGTCGGCTAGTTCCGGGCCGGAAGCGAAAGCACCACATATTTACGACCACGAGACTTTACATTAAACGATCCTATCACGACGATGAACCGGTGCAAGCGAATTCGAAACAGATCTAGCAGCTCACCAAGGATATCCATCCCGACGACATATGGATGGAGCTCCGGAAGCGTGTGATATCATTCCACATCGACGTGAGACTAAAAGTCCAACTTGTAGTGGAAGGTCCAAGAGGAGAAGGACTCGAAGAAGGGACATTTGCGTAGCGTTTTCCCTCGATACAACACACACGGTGGCGATGGAGACCCACAAGTTGAGTTTCTCTGTCGCTTTATTTATCCGTCAGCTTATGACTGCTTATCCGTCGTGTAAACGAATCACTCACTACCTACCCCAGCAACGATCACCAGTCAGTCGAACAGAGGTAGTATTTCGAGAATTCTTGAAATTATTTTGGAGATTGGAGAATGCGGGCCTGAGGCCGCAAAAGAGTTGACGCATGTCTCAGTCTTTGACCTACTCTCGTGGGGTGTGGGGTGAGCCGCAAGACGGGGGTAATTAGGTTTTCTGGATGCCCGAGTGCAGGGATATAGGCTGGATCCCTTTGCGAGCTGAATCAGGTCTGCGCGAACCTCACTTCACTTCCACCCACGCCTTTTCATCTGCTTTTCGTTTGCCTTTCGTTTGCCTTTCATTTTGTTTCCCCTCCAGCCTTCTCCAACCCGACCTAGTTCCTGGTAAAAGGATGCGAGATAACGCGGTGCCAAATACTGGCAAACCGGCACTTCACCTTGCAAGAACCACTTTAGGTGTCACTCACGACCAGGAAAGAACAGGGAATTCGGACCTCGGGCGGGGGATATTTCGAGTAGCGCGAAAGATGATCATACCTAGTAGAAGAATTGAAGGTGTGCAAGCTATTTTTCTCTTTTCCTTCCTTGTTTATTGACACGCAACATACAGAACAATGGCTATCGATACACCCTCGTTTTTCGACGGCGATATTTTTTCTCTCTGAGACGTCCTCATCCACCCCCTGGTTTTCAGGCCCTAAATACGTGTCCCACACGACCCTAGGGCCAATCGCTCTCCCATACTCTCGCTGACTCACCGACCCAGTACATCCCCCAATGGTGTAAAGAAGGCACTTATCCTCTCGGTGTTGAGAGAAAGAACTGGAAGCGGCCCTGCCGAAACAGTGATGGCCGTGGCTTCGGCTCTGGCTCTGGTATTGGTGCTCCCAAGAACTAGGCGCCTAGGATTGGCCGTGAAACCTTGCAGACATAGAAATGGAGAGATTAAGAGCCTATGTCGGGATACTCAGGCAAAATGGAGCCGCAGAGTTTGATTCTGTGGTGCATGGACTGCATGTGCTTTTGTCTTCTGTTGCGGTTTGACTAGGGATCCCGACGAACGGAAGTGAACATTTTGTTCGCTGGGAAGCTTGGTAGTTAGAAAACTTCTACAGCTCGAGCTGATCACGGACGTTTGATCCTGGACATTCTTCACAACTCGTCGATGAGGCTCGTTGCCCACCTCCCTGGCAACGAATGACGATCATATACTCTGAATCCCATTGACCGGCATGGAACTTCACCCGCTGGCATAAACTTCTCCTTAGAAAAAGGGTTGTATCTTAATGGTGCAAGTGGCGGTAGCGTCTTTATGTGCTGCGGCGTATTGTTGTCACGTCAATAAGCTATGTGGCCTAGGGTCTGGGACGTTATACTTGAATTACCACCCCGGATCGGAAGTGGTAGGGATGGAATCGGAGGAGGTGGTCAGTCGCCTATCGCTTTTTGACGTGCATTGTTGCCACATGGATCGCCTGCACTGCACTGGTCGGGACTGTCCTGCAGTGTTGGTCGTCATGGACCTTCATCGCATTGAATATCACAACTGACAAACACTACACTCACGACTACTCTCGAATGCCTTATCTTATTCCTTATGCTCGTGTGCTCCGCGTTCGCTTTCCTGTGTCTGCTCGCAACACCACCGGAGCTTGTCGAACGATTGGGCGTGGACGACACGATCCCGCGCTCCTTCGGGCTTGTCATCCTGCGCTTTGGTTACGACTGTTCTCGATAGGCGTTTTAGAGGCTGATTTCTTCGGAACTTTGGCCATCTAGGTCTCATGGGCGTCGTCGCATCTATAAGCCAGACGGGGAGGAACCATCCTTTAGGAGTTTAGCATTTTGCGATGCGCCATATCGTATCACCACATTACGCTTGGAGGGATGCCTTCAGTGCAGGTCACCCGTAAGGGCCTGAATGTTTCTATGTTCAATGTTTGACGAAAGCGAAGATAGCTGGAAAATTACGACTGGTGTTGACTTGTGTCCCCCGGTTGTGTCCTACATCCGTCCAACTGCGATAACCAGCCCTTCCTGTGCCGAGCATCCGCTTGTCGTCTTCAAGGCCATTCTATTACAGGTATGATTGGATACATGGGTGAAATGAACCCCAAGCGAAAGGCGTTCGATGCAGCAAAGTTTAACAGCAAGAAAGATGGTTGGGGAAATCGACCTTTGCCTTCGAACTGTCCTTTTCTCTACCTGTGGAATCCGCTGTGAACAATGAAGCTTCTGGATGATTTCGAGGGAGGGGAAGGATTTTGTGCCCATGTCGCTCTGGCGGAACTTTTGGCCCTGATGATCTTCTGACTATCCCTTTCCTTGGACCGTGTCTTGCCTTGGGTACTTCGTTCCTCACCCGACACGGCATCTTCTAGTTTGAGCATCAGGCTCTCCAGGGGCTGTTTGGATTTATTCAGTGAATTATCCGAGGATGTTGTTGACGAATCTTGTGATCTCCTTGCTCGCTGTTCCTCTCACGAGCCAGTTGGATGTTTCGTTTGTTGATTGTTTTGCTACCTTTGGACCGTCTCGGTTTACTGCGGCCAACCAATCACTGTTGGCGTCAAACAATAACAAAAAAAAAAAAAGCTACACTCCGACCGCAATAACGCGCTGCTCCGTTTTTCTCTGTTCTACTGGTCGGTGTTAGGGGATACTCGGGGGTCTGACAGTCTATCATGGAGAAGCCCCACCACTTGTCTTGACCCTCGTTTCCCCCTTCCCACCCCGCACTTCGTCCCACCCCCTGTGGCGACAATCTTAAAGTCGTACCGGCAAGTGAATGCGCATTACACGTACGGACTCCCCTGCTAGTGGGCTGCAGGCCCCAAAAACTTCGTCAATAAGAGTGAGTAGCCCTTCCTCTACAGATGATTGCTCTGCACTTTCCTCACTGCCTTCCTTTCACTACTCCCAATAGTTTTTTTTCACCACCTCTTGCTTACTTGCTCACCCGGGCGCCAAAGTTGTCATAGCTCTACTTTACCTAGCTATCACTTCACTAGCAAATATACCTTCGTTATCAACATGGTTGAACATCATCGACAACGTTGCTCCACTCTCTCGCCTCCCATCGCCGTCATTTGGATCAAAATATTGACACACTTGAGTCCTTCAAATTGCAGTTGGTGATTTTCTGTACAAATTGAAATTCCGCGATCGTGGCTACCGCTCAGAACGCTCCCGTGTTCCAAGTTTTCGGAATTCGGCAGGATATTTAAAACTGTTGACAGGTTTTGAGCGCCTAGAGACTAGAATATTCGCTCCGATTATCTACGATCTAGTCCCCGTGATCGACTGTCAGATGTCGGACGCTATTTGGATGTTATTCAATGAAAGTATTTAAAACTGCCCTTCAGCTCCACTTTTTCCTCATCCCATCTTTTGGTATCCCCATGTTTCGATATATCACCATATCTCAAGTCCTGTCCAGCATCTCAGCTTCAAATCTTATAATGTGGGTCCAGACACCAGTCTGCAAGTTCTTCCGGTTGTCTGTGATTTGCGGCCCAGTTAGCTTTTTACGTTGGTCGTCACGTCCCTGTGAGAAAAACAATTTTTTTTTTTTGGTGGAGCTATAGGACTTTCCGCTTCTGCCTGGGGCAGACCTTTGGTCCAGCTAGTAGCGTTTAGACCAACGCAAGGGATGAATAGAACTTCACCACAGGGAAATGCTTTTACGCACACCCTGCGGTAGTGTGGGACTCCGGTTACCCATGGTCGAGTATGTCTGTGTCTGGGTTACTTGGGTCTAACCGAATACCCACTAAAACCCCGTTACCTTTAGTCCAGTCGTTCGGTAAGCTCATTTCGTCCTTAAGGAGGCCGCTCCATGTTTTTTTGATGATATCTGGGTGTAGTGCTTTGCCGCTGAATTTTCTCTCATTAGTTAGTATGCAGTCCATTTTGATGTGTAGGTTTAGTTTATGGTGTAGTGAATTGAAGATTTGTTTTCTGTTGGGCCATTTGCTGTGGTCGTTATGGTATTCAATTGTTCATGTACAGCGTAGGGTCCAGATTAGGTATGCTGCCTCCGATATAAGTATTTGGTATAATCATGTCTTTCCTACATCTATTTTCCCTTCCGATGTCTTGAATCTGATCGATGCGCAGCCCAGTATTTCTCCAATGCTTGGTTTGGACCAGTTGTCATGTTTGCGATTCCATAGTTGACTGATCATTGACCATATTTCTTCTTGTCCCGGGATGCGATACAGTGTTAATACATGTTGCATGTTTTTGGTTGTTCCACACTCGGTACAAATGGCTCTATCTTCGTATTGAGGGATTCTGGTCCACCAATCACTGATTTTTTGGGCCCCTTTGATTGTTTTGTAGAGGAATTCCCTTTGGGTTCTGTAGATGTTCTTTGTTTTGATTAGGTTTAGCCATATTAATTCTGATTTCGGCATGTAGTCATATTTCTCTTTGAGATCGGCTTTGATTCGTGATAGGTATTCCTCACATATTTTTTCATTGATAGGTTTTTTTTCTTCCATGAGGCCTTTATAGATTAGGGCTTGGGTGATTTTTGAGAGTTGGGCACCTGAATTAAATGTGTGCAGCTTTGGCCTTTCGAGGCCAAGTATTTCGTCACATGAGGTTCCTAAGTTGGCTAGGTTATCAGCTTCCTCGTTTCCTCAGATGCCACTGTGGCCCTTTACCCATTCAAAGTTTGTATCGGACTCTCTTGCTCTCAGGAGGTCTAGTGTTTCTTTTATTAGGTTCCTGTTTTTTACACCAATCCATCCTTCAGCTTCCCATCTTTTGCTGAATTTTGTGAGGGCATTGATCGCATATTTGGAGTCAGTCTTGATGGTGATGCTTTGGTAGGGATCTGTGTTTTCTAAGACATGCTTGATGGCATATATTTCAGCCGTCTGGTTAGACTGGTCATATTTTGTGGGGACTTTGGCAGCCTTGTTCTGTGCATTGTTTGGGCTGTAGTAGATGCTGCTCCCAGCTTTAGCTAAATCTTCGCCATTATTATGGCAGGAGCCATCTGTAAATATCTGTATGTTGGTGTCTTGTCAGTCACTTGTTTGGTGGGTATGTTGGGTTGCTTGGGGTTTGTTTTGATGTATTGGGTCATTGTTTGTTAGAATACAGAATATATCTGATAGATTATTAGTGATATACTCATCTTTGAGGGGTAGTAGGTGGTGTTGGACATTTAGTGGATTCCAACTGTTCTCAATTTTCATGAGGAGTCTCTTGGCATGATATGCACAATCATGTGGAGTTGTGCAGCCTGACATTAGTGTCTCCCCTGTGCAGTCTTCACATGAGCAGGCATTAGTGTTATCGTGATCAGGGTGTGTTAAGTTGTTTGCGAGGGTGAGTGTGTCCCCTACTGTTTGTGTGTTGTGTATCTGGCATAAGTGTATGCTCCTCTTCAAGTTTGTATCTTGTTTCTGGTTGTGTTTGAGTTTCAGGTGGAGCCAGAGCAGCATCTCATTTATCACTCTTCTTGAGACTTTTACTGTTATTATCTTAATCCATAGGTTTTTTATTCCTTTGTAGAGTTCCCATGTGTGGGGTTTCAGTGATTTAATGTTGTTTGGGGGTGGCCATTGTTGTAGGACAGGATTAATTCTCAGATCGTCATCTTTGTAGTTTATTGAGTTTTTGTCATATGCCCTTCTCAGTAGCTCATCAGTGAGATAGGCCCATGTGGGTCTGTCTTTGTCTATTCTTAGGTAAGACTGTAGGTTTGTAGCTAGTATGGCTTTGTTGCGGGTTTTTATATCTAATAGTTTCCTGCTGCCTTTCTCCTTTGGAGAAGGCTTATTGTCACTCTCTCTGCATTCCAGATATAATTTTTTTGGAGTTTTTTGAAGATTTTTTTGATATCTCTGGGCATGCCTTGGGCTTTGGTTAGGAATTGGGTTATTCCGCCAATGGTCATTTGGACCAATAGATGCTTGCCTTCTAGGGTTGGTTTTGATTTACTCCATTGGTGTAGGGCTGTGGTTGTTTTGTCTATGACTCTGTTCCATGGGGTGCAGTCATTGGCTGCATTGCTGATCCATGCCCCAAGGATTCTTACTGATTCCTCATCCTTTACTATGTGGATGTCTGCTGGGATTGGGGGTTCATTATAGTTGAGTCTCTGGTCTTGGATGAGCTGGTTTCTGAAAGCTGGGGTTCCAATAGGGATGATTTCTGTTTTTTCCTTGTTGAATTTAGCTTCTGAAGTGAGGCACCATTTATCTAGGGTTGTGTTGAGTATGTTTAGCAAGTCTTTGGTTGAGATGAAAATTGTTGTGTCATCAGCGAATAGCAGGATCTTGAGTTGATCATTTGATTTTGGGATGTTGAAGCTACTAATATCTGATGCGCAGATTTGGATTGTGAGTGGCTTGATTCCTACATTGAATATTAGGCAGGATAGGAGGTCTCCTTGTCTTGCTCCTCTTCTGATGTTAAATGGGTTGCTTAGGACACCATTTATCATCACTCTTGTGTGTGCATTTGTATAGAGAGCTTGGACAGTTTTGATGAAGTTGCTAGGGAGATTCATACTTTCTATGACTACCCATAGGTAATCATGTTTGATCCTATTGTATGCCTTTTCTTGATTGAGCACAATTATCATTCCATTATTATCTTCGATGACTTCTGTGTATTCCATCATAGTTTTGATTGTCCTTATGTGATTGAAAATGCTTTGGTTCTTCATGAAACCAGCTTGATCTTTGTATATGATTTTTGGTGCAAAGAGGGCCAGATGGGCTTGGAGTGCTTTTGTCATGAGTTTATAGTTGGTATTTAGTACAGTTATTGGTCTGTAGTTTGCAATTTCAGTCCTGTCATTCTTTTTATATATTGGACACATCCAGCCCTCATTGAATTTTGAGTTATTAATTAGCCCGAATGCCTCAATGTCATTGAATACTATTTTGAGGTGTTTTATTATGTTATATGTTGGCTTGCTGCTGCTTTTGGTATTTTCGTGTTGTTGTCTCATGATTTTCCAGAATTCATATGGAATTCCATCAAGTCCTGCAGCCTTTCCATTGGCTGCTGATGCCAAGGCCATGTTTACTTCAAGGGTGGATAGCTTTTTAGCTAAGAGTCCTTTGTCTTTAGATGAAAGTTTCACAGGAATTGTGTTACATATTTCTGTTATAGCACATGTCCAGTCAATCTCACTTGCAGGGGGGTCTTTATCTTGGAGTTGGTCATGATATTTGGCAGCCAAGTTTGCCATTTCATCTGACCTAGTGACATATTGTGGGAGGTTGGGTGGTTGTTCATTTTGGGAGCAGATATTTTTTAGTTTATGTATTGTGTCTCAGAGGGACTTCTTTCTATTTATATTCACCCAGTATTTCGAAATTGTTTCTCCCTCGAGCCTGTTTCTGGCTGATAACATTGTGTGCTTCATTAGGAATATTTTTTCTTCAATTCTCTTCAGCTCTTCCTCAAGAGTGGCTAGCATAAGAGTTCTTTCTTCGTGCTCAAGAGAGTGGTCATTGCTTAGGACTTTGATTTGTAGTTCAATAGTTTTCTTCTTTATTTCTAGGGGAGATGTGGGTTTTTGGGCAAAGTCTTTTGCTATTTCAATGGCTTAGGACTTAAAGTTTTCATGTAGTGCTTGGAGGTTGAGATCATCAGTTCACATGTTTGGATGGTCACATAGAATCTCGAGTTGTATTAGTAGTTCTATTCCTAGTTCCTTGATTTTCTGTATGAATTTTCTATTTAAGATTACATGTGGGGGTATAGACCACCTCCCTTTGCCTATGTACAGTGCATTTTGATGCAAGATCTTGACAGATACTAGTTTGTAGTCAGTGGTAAATGGAGCTTGTTGTGTTTTCCAGTCATTAGTGTTTTTTAGTAGTTTGGGTTTGATATAGATTCGGTCTAGTCTTGGTAGGTGGGTTGAGTTAGAGCAGTGGAGCAGTGTGTATTGTCTTTCAGTGGGGTATATCATTCTCCAGCTGTCTACCAGGCCCAGGGACATTTTGAGGTTCATTAGAGCTAGACAAGGTCTTCTATCATCAAGCTTGTCATTGCTTCAATCAATTAATTCTTCAGTTATGTTGAAGTCCCCAAGCATGATGTCAGGAAATGGGAGGGTCAACTCTGGGTTGCTCCATTTGTTCTCAAGGTTTTCCCAGAATTTTGCATTGTCAGATGTGTCATTGGGGGCATACACATTTAGGATGAAAAGTGTGTCATTGCTGTTCTATCTCACTTCTGTGAGGATGGCTCTCTCTGGTATTATTTCCCTTGTGCAGGAGTCTGTTGTGTTAATCAGGCATGAGTTTGGGGTGATTGTGACTCCTGTCACATTCAGTCTGTTGGAGTTGCTTGAGGCAAAAATTTTGAGCTGGTGGTGTAGGTTGTTTATTTGAGCTCTGAGGTTTTTGTCAAGGTGAGTTTCCTGGAGCACGAGTATGCTAATTTTGTTATCTTTCATTAACTAGTTAATCTGGTGCCACTTGTTGTTCGGGTTGAAGGCTGAGTTAGTACCTCGGCCTTGCATGTTCAGTGTTGCAATGGTTATGGTTGCTCTGGATTTCTTTTTCTTAGTTTGAATGTTCAAGGGGACATCTGGCATAGCTCTTATTCTTTTTTGTAGATTTTGGTTAGGGTAATTTTTGTTTGTAGGGTTTTGGTCATAGTTATTTTCATTAGGCATAGTGGGTGGGATTGGTTTCCACCAGTGAAATACCCATTTCCTTCATTGGGGCCTAGTCTGGTGGTCTGGATTTCAGCCCCTCAGTAGTGGGTGCCATTTAACTGCGCAGGTATCTCCAGAGTTTCTCACATCATATTAAGTTGTGTGGTTGCCCTTTACTAGTTCTTGGGGTGAGCCAGCCTGGTTGAGAACAGGTAGTCCTTTCTAGGAGTGACTTACACTTCTCCTTGTTGATGCCAGGGATTTTGCATATAAGCTTGGACTGGCCTAGGATAAACATCTCCTTCGCAACATAGGCTTACCCTTCCGTCAACTTTCAGATAGGGTCGGCATAGGTAAATTCAGCCTGTTGCAGATTGATCGAGCTTACTGGGGATGTTGAGGAACAGTCAACATTGTTAGGACTTATAAGGACAGGATAGCTATAACAGGATGAATCTTCATAGAGGTAGATAGTAGGAATTACTTTCAATAACTCATAGAGGCACAGTTACCTCTGCCTCTACCCCCTCTCAACCTGCCTCTACCTCTTTTCTTATCTTGAGATGGTTTGGTCCAGGGGAATTTCCCGTCCCAGAATGTCATCCAGCCAAGGATCAAGGGGAAGGGGCACTTTGTGGAGGGATGGTCACATGATTTGCAGAAGGTGCACACAATGTTGTCCCTGCCTGAGACTGGCTGACCAATACCATATCCTGTGGTGGTGAATTTGAGATTAAGAAGGGTTAGTCTAAAGGTATTGTAAGCATCAAGGTCATGGAAGTTGGGCATTGCGAGGGTGAAGATGTTCCACTGCAGTTTCTTTGAGTTGTTGTCGAGGGGGATGTGGACAATGGTGATTTAAATGTTGTTGACAAGATCCATGAAAGCTTCCTTGGCTTTTAAGTTGTCTTTAATACCACTTGAGATAGATTGGATGATGGATGTAGAGTTCTTGGGTTTGAGGAGCATTTCCATGACTGCAGTTTGGACCCTCTTAATACCTTTGTTTTCCTTGTTGACATCATAGGTGATCCCTTTCACCATCATTAGGAAATGGGGAATGGGTTGGCATGATGGGAGGATGAAGAGTGTGGTATCCTGGGAGGTGATGACTTTAGTCTTCATTGCTAGGTCATATTCACCTTTTGAGAGGCCAGGGACTATGAAGTGCCAGGGGTTTCCATCGGGTTCAGGTTCCATGTCTGGTTCGGTGCTTGGCTCCCAGAGGGTGATGTCTTCATCTTGTTCGAGGAAGGCAGTGAGTGTCTTTACTATTGCCTGTCATGCTTCTTGGAGGTCTTGTGAGAACCTCATCTTCCATGGTCTAACCCAGATGGTGTAAGGTTCGAGTTTCTCAATTTCGCTGATGAGGTGGGCACTCAACCCTTTTGTGACTGATTTCATAAGTTGTGGGTCAGGAAAGTCTTCCTTAGGGGGGGCAGTGTAGGTGAGACCCTTCAAGGTGGTTATTTTGCAGTTTTTCACCATCCTCCGGCTTGCAGGGTCTATAACCTCCTCAGTGTTGTCCTCCTCCATGCTCTCTTGGCCTTGGATAGCAAGGTTCTGGTTGTTGGTGGAGGGGGCATGCATTGAGGCTCCTACACTGGGTACCTGGTTTTCCTTTTCTACCTCCATATGGGATTCCATTGTCTTCTCCGCTTCCAGTCGACATTGCTTGTCAGGTGCATCTGAAGGGTCAGAGTTGCCTCTAGGGCATTTGTTGGGTGGGAGGTGGGTTAGGGGGGTGGGTTGGCCAGGGGGGAACACTTCCCGGCTTGTGTTTGGGTTGGCTGGTTCACATGTTTTGGGGGGGCTTTGTTGTTGGGAGAGATGAGGGTGGTGCTTAGGATGAGTCACCCAGTTTCAGGCGCATGTCTGCGTGCTTTTATGTGGTCCATGTTTTTTAATGCGTAATAGGCCGTTTTTTGGGGTTAGAGGTACGCGTCTAGGAGGCCTCGTGTTTGATTATTACATGTACGACGTTGCTTGGCTTGTTTTAGAAGAGGGGGGGGAGGTGTTGCTCAGCAAGCCGCTCGCCCCCGGACCCATCCGTAGGTCCGACCACTCACGTGGTGGTGGTTCAAGTCCAAGAGCCTCGAGAAAAACAAATTTATATGACTTCATCGGCAGATCAATCAATTACAGACAGTCTGAATGATCATAGCTTAAAGTGGTCCTAGTCTCCCATAAGGTGTCTTTCCTTATACGTCTTTAACGACAACAGGGAATACCAGAAGAGGGGTGAATCGTGTGAAGATCAAATAGTATCCCAATTTTCTGCATTAAGCTGAATACGCCTGGATGTTGCTTGGACGCAGGTCCCAACACCCAATGTAAAGACAAAATGCCTCCGACTCGCCTTTTCCCTGTAAGCATGGAGACTTACAACATCAGGTGACTACTAACGGACGGTATATATGTATACACAGACATACATACGCCTTGTTACCTCCATCATCCCCCAGCTTTTCCCCTACCCTTGATACGCATATCTCCGTAAGCGGCCAAGACCTCTCGTTGTTCGAGCGATCATAGTGAGTCTCGATTACGATGATGTCTTTGTTCTTGTTGAGCCTTCTAGGCTGTCTTTACCATGCGTTGAGCAAAATATATCTGGACATTGTTGTGTCGCCTTGTCCTGCCGTCCGTGTATATATATCATCCTCTCACGGAGACGTCAGGTGACTTTATAGAGCTGTGTCCGCGAATATCCTTGAGTGTGCGGGGCCGGGGATCCTTAGAACGACATATTCGATAATCAACATCTGTCAACGTAATTGAATGAAGGGTCACGATAGCATTTTTACTCGATCACAATCCTTACCACTGATTCAAGCCGAGTGAGGTGATTTTTCAACTGTCGGGCGCCACGCTCAATGCGTCACTTACTCGACGTGCTGTGGTGCTTGATATGAGGGAGAAGGTTATTTCAGAGGAAACCTTCTACCAGGATTACCAGATTCAACTTTTGCACCATTGTTCGTTTGGCTGGGACGTTTATGTGTGCCGAGCTTCGCCAAGTTGGTGAACATCTGATTGATGCACAGCATAAGAAAATCACTGTGAGTCACTGATGTACATCATGAAGTAATATTTTTGTCCGGCAGGTTAGTAATTCACTAAGTCTCTGCGAGTCTGGTCATGAAGTGAGTGAGCGCCCAACAGGGTTGGCGGAGAGGATTGGTTTGCATACCGTTGCGTGGATACCGCTGACCCTTGGACTCCCGCCGCAATCACAATCGCAGTAGGCTCTTGACCTTGAAGCAATTACAAAAGATGATCAGAGTGAGTAATATACACGACTGATGGTCGATTGCCCTGAATCCAAAATTGGGCATCCCTTGTATGAATGTGCGGGAAACTGCCATAATTACATACGGCTTCGCACACTCCCCACTTAATCTCCTTCTCCTTCCTTCCCCTTCTCATCCAATTTTCATTTCTTACATCTGTAAAGCCAGTTTCCCGTTGTTGTTTGGATGCAGTGAAGCTCTGCTGGCGGTTCCTTGACTCAAAGCAGTTACAAGGCACCATACCAGCTCGGTTGGTTGATAGGGAAATGGATTGCATGGGCGGTTGCAGAATGGGTGCCGAGACAACGTTGGACTTTAGGCTGGTGAAGAGGGTAAAAACAAGCCCTGGGGCTGGGCTTGTAGGGTGTATTATGAGAAAGAGGTGGGTTGGAATGCGCCCCCCCCCTTGCTGCTATCCGGTAGCATTTATCTCTTGGCGCTTATGACTGATATGCCTTCTTTTGGTTATTCACAGTGACTCTGCTAGGAGTCAGAATTTGGATGACACGAATTCACCTTTCCATTCCATCCCGCTCGAAGTCTTGGGAAACATCTTCTTGGAATACTATTATGACGAAGAAGTGCAACAAAATTGTGGATATTTCATCGGGGCAAACTGGGAACGGTGGTCCCGCCCTGGAGCTTCCCCTTCTATTGCCAGTTTTGGCGGTACCTGCAGCGACGGGGAGGCTAAAGCCGGTGCTGAGCAGAGGCTCGGTCATCCTGGGGCTGTCCTTGGACTCGTATGCCGGTCATGGAGGAGGGTCTACCTTTGCACTCCCCGACTCTGGTCCTCTATTCGGATCTGGCTCAACCTTCCGTACACTTTCTACTCTGCCCAAGATCTTCCTCAGTCTCGATGGTGTCGAAGGGAAAAAGACATAGACGCCATCACTCGCCAAATTCATCTTCACCTTCGTCGATCACGAGCGGTTCCTCTTTCCGTCGAGATACAGACCAATTGCTTCAACTTAGGTGCTGTGGGCGGGGTTAGCACTACGGGAGAAGTGCTAAGTCGGATATTGGGTGTCTTTGAAGGGGATACATGGAGGATTCTTGACTTTGTGGTCAAGAGGACGGACCATACGAGGACGCATGTTCCTCTGTATAGGCTATCTTCATCATCCCCTGTCTCATCAGGCGTGACCGGCCTTGCGACTCCTCCACACTCCGCGAGTCCGCGAAGCCCCTGCTATGGATCCCGCAACCCCATCATTGCTGACGATGGTGCCCTAAGCGCCTTGGAGGGGTTTGTTACCAAACTTGATCGGCTCCAAAACTTGACGCTGGACAATTGGACGCAAGATGCGGTACTCAATTTCACGAAGTCGAGCGACGAGGTCGTACTGCCTTCGCTCAGAAATCTCAAATTACTTTCGTCCTCGCCGGCATTCTGTTGTAACGGGATCCCATGGTCTCACATCACCAGGTTCACATCATACAACTGCAAGTACAACTTCGGCCAACTCCTTGATCTTCTTGGGGCCATGCCAATGTTGACTTATCTCGATGTAAAGATGTCGTACAACGAGCCGGGAGTATCATCGTCACCTTATCCTTCGCCGTATCCCTCGCCCCTCCCAAGCCCAAACCCCACTTACAGCCGCTACCACGGAACTTCCTTTAGCGGTAGCTTGGAAAGGGAAGGCTCAGCGTCCCCTAAACGTCATATGCACCTCCACCTTCCCTTCCTGACTCACCTGAGTCTCCAGGGCCTCCCGAAATCCATTCAACTCTTGCTCTGTTCTTTGAAGGTGAAACAGCTTGCAACCCTCAAGCTCAACTCGTTTGAGGCAGGCATCGGCATCCCGCAAGTCCTGTCCGATCAGTCGCCATGCGAGTCTTTGTTCAGGTTCTTGAGACGATCACAATGCAGTTTGGAATGGATGCGTGTCGACGCGATGTTCCTCGTTCCCCCTCAACCCTCGACTCTCGCCAACCGCGATCCTAAATCCAAATATATCTACAGCTACATCCTCAAACCCGATTTCACGCCCCTCCGAACCCTAAAAACGCTCATCATTGGCCGAGGTCACCCGGAAATCGTAGAGAAGCTGCTACTCACATTGGCGTGGAAGGGCGACCCTGAGGGGTCGGATCTGTTTCCGAAACTTGAGGAATTCGGATGCGAGATGAAGTTGGGACATGCAGAGGTGAACGCGTTGGCCGGTCTTGTGATGTCGAGGATTCCCTCCGGGGTGGTGTTCGTTCGTCAGCCATCCAAAGACGGACGACGGAACCTCGATGTAGTCAATGCTCGGCTCTGGCCGATCTCCTCATCGAGCTCCTCTGGGCCACTCTATCGCGTTTTCCATCAGCAGCTGAAGAAATATCCTACTCGTCTTCGCACACTTCACGCCCCTAGTGCAAAATCTAGCATCGGCCTCACTATGCGTCAATATTTCCGAACGTGGTTCCCTGACTTCCCGCACGACCCCGAGCTCTTCCTTCCCCAGATCTTCTGTTGAATACAATGTGCCTCCGCCTCATGGGCTCAGGTGCCCCGCTCGTTTTTGATGGAATTGGATACCTTCTACCGCCTCTCGTTGTTTCTTGCTCAGACACTTGTCCTAACAACTCCGGTTGTGTTTCGATGCTTTTGTCTCTGTGGACATTCCGCTCCTTTATTGCCAACTGTTCACTCCTTTGGTCCCTTTGATTTCCGTAGATATAAAGTAGAAAACCTTCGAATTCATCAAGCTAATGTAGTAAAGTAATTATGAAAACAAGCCAGTGTCTTTTGTCTCCTGGTTATGGTTGAATATTAGCATGCGAGGCTTCCTCGTTCTAGTATCCATGAAAACTCGTTCACGCAAAGCCGCGTGGCACGTATGGAAGTTGGTGGTGATGGGAAGAAGGCGAGGTCGGCTGGTCCCGAAGTGGTCGTGGCGACCCATTCGGTTTGATATTTGTTTCCGGCTTACAAGATTCCACTCCTTCATTTCCAGCCATTGCCCACTCGTTTGATTTCTCAGATTTTGGTAGATATAGAAAAGCAGCTTTTCGAGTTTATCAAGTTAGTGTGATAGGGCAGGTGTAAGGACAATCTACGAACACGGAAATGTCTATGCTTCTGCACAATATTTCAGCGTTCGCGCCGCTATTTACTGAGAAGTGCGCACGAAATGTTTAAGGGATAAGATAGCGATTCTGAACGAAAAAGCGTTTGACAATGCCTCCCATTCCCGAACATGGCTCACTGATGATAGTCAAGCGTCTTGACTTGTGCCCACTGCTGTTGTGCCGGCCTTCGAAGATGCTCGGTTGCGACTTCAATATATCTACCCTTTCCTTTAGTCATATGCACTAGAGTAAGTCCCCCAAGGTCACCTTTGACACCACCTTCAGAGGACGTTCAAACGACTCATTGCCGGTAAGGGTGGCCTTGGAGGGTATAAGTTGTATTTGCCCCGGGCCAATTTGAGTTAGATCCACCACTCACTAATTTCGTGTGCCAGAAGTTAGGCCTGGAAGTTATGTGCGCCTCCCAAAACTCTCCGTCTGGTGTTTAATTAGAAAACGGTTTCACGGGATGTCTTCCGAGTGTCGAAGTTTCGTTGTCCGACTTGAATCCCAAGAAAGGATCTGACCATATTCAAGAAAAGGCAGGCTACCTGATCCAAGGATCCATCACCAAGGTGCAACAGTTGAAAAAAGACCTATGCCACACTCGAACAAAAGACAGTTGTCATACCATTCCGTTCTTTCAAAGTCCTCGCTCCATTCAACACACTAGGTTCCTGCCAAGATACTAGCCTTCCGTTATCTCGGAGCCGGTAACCTTCCATCGTGAAGCACAAAGGCCGAACAGACTACAATAGGGTTAGATTATCCCCTCTCACAGAGTCTAGGCACCCTTGTTTGTCTTTGCCACTTTTCTATAAATACCACAATACGACGCACGAGCAGATGTGGTGATCGGTAACTCATTCCCTTTGGGAGTGAAAACGTCTCCGAGCCACTCTTGATCATCCCGCCCGCTTGTGATTTCTGCATTCGGTGTAGCCAGGTGCTGATTTAGAACGCAACATAGCTATCCTACATTGCCTTTATATTATATTATTTATTTCGAAGCGAAGAGGCTTGCCACGAACAGCCGTGAGCTTGTTTAGTCCACCCGGTTGGTTTGAAAATGCAGACCACGTTAACTACTGTTAACTACTGTATGTGTGGTTGTTTCGGTCAACTTAGCTCCACATTCTCCTTAATGAGGTTAGCACAGGAATTGAGACCCTCAGTGACAGTTGCTGTATTAACCCATGTCTACTCTCCTGAAGTCCTACGGATATACAAAGTGAATGAGCCAGAGGGCTTTGATAGAACACCATCGGCTAAATTATGGACAATCGAAGAAGAGACTTAGAGACTTTTCTGCCCTTCTCGTGAGCCTGATTACCTCATCGCCACTGAACAGCTCGGGATGGATGTCGCTATGACCGCAAAGGTCATTAACTTCCTCCCTGACCTGCTCAAAGGGTAAGCATTTGTTTCTCACCCTCCCGATTGATGGGACACCTCGCAGTATCTTAGGCAGGTACCTCAAGATGTTGGCGAAAAGGGTTGGAGTAGGCCATCGTTACTTAGATCTTAGATCCCGTTATTGAAGAAAGACTCGCACATAGAAAGGAAGGCAAACCTTATGACCAACCCGTGAAGCCTAGATAACGTGAAACTTAGATCGGATTCTGATGATGAATGTTGCAGAATGATCTTATCACTTGGCTGATGGAAACTGCTACACCTGACTATCATTGTAACAAATTTTGCATCTATTCATTCGAGCATGATGATACACCATTTCGCGTCACATTTTCAAGCTCAATCGTGCGATAGTCAATTTTTCGAGCGATTTATGACCTTGCCATTCACCCAGAATACGTGGGGGAGTTGCGTGAGGAAGTGGGGACTGTAGTTGGGGAGAATGGGTGGACTAAGCTCGCTATCCAAAATTTGCGCAAGGTCGACAGCTTTCTAAAAGAATCTCACCGACTTAACAACAATGTAAGTCATACGTCCTTTTGTCCGTGGTATCATCCACCATGCTCACTAGCTCTCCCTGGTTTAGTCGTTATGACGCGCAAGACACGGAAGACTTGCACCCTTTCCAATGGGACCCTGCTTACGCCTGGTACTTTTGTGGGAAGCAATGAATAAGTCCGAGGTTCGTTTGCACATTGTTCCCCTTGGTGCACAACACAGCGACGCCTTGCAAAGACTTTATTCCAGGATGCAGAACCGTTTAAGGGCTTCAGGTTTGCAGAGATGCATGATGATGACGAAGGTGATATTCGCACATGTGCTACTGAACTATGATAATCAGCTCGAGAATGGATCTATTGAACGCCCCCCGAATGTCTGCTTTGACACATTCATCACCCCCGACCAGAAGGCAAAAGTAATGTTCAGGAAGAGAAGGGCAGCTTAGTCCAACGATTTCCTTTCTGGATCTAGGCGTCGCATTTGTTGTATCTGCCTGTGTGTATACAATATTTTGGATATAATTTGGATACAGTTTGGATATTCAGGCAGCAAGGCGAATCTCGTGGGCGTTCCGGGACCCAAAAAGTTGTATTCTAAATGAGCAAGAATATTACCGACGAGACGACCACGGGACTATGAGTTTGGGAGGGTAAGTTGGAGGGAATCATGGACATCGACAGGCCAACTAGCGGCAGGAGCGAAATGAAACTATCGTCGTCGAATTGAGTGCTGGTGGAAGGAACGTTGAACGGTAACACGAAGAGCTAGTGGTCTATTTACGAATTGTGGCTGGGTAATTACATGATTATATCTGTGGACGCATCCAGCAAAACCTTTTGGCCCCCGCTCCTTGCAGAGATCAAACAAAAAGTGCTCAATACTGTCATACAATCTGACTTTGCCGGGTTGCAGCAATCTGCAAGTCTGATGATTTTGCTGCACGTGGATCCGAATTGCCAAGGAGAACTACCGAGAAACTGGGTCCGCTCTGGTTTTCAGACACTAGCTGCGTAGATGTACGCGAGGCGGCACCTCTAGCAAAATCAAGACCAGAATCAATAATGACGGTGGAGGATACATAGTCACACTCCAGCATCTTCAGGTTGCGAAAAACGCGACAAGCCATAGATGCGGCCAATGTAGTCGACATGAGTGTGAGCATGGGGCGATAAATGAGGGGGATCGATGGGCTATACAGAACGACTCCAGATGCAATGGTCATTCCGAAAACAACTCTACGCACTCATTCAGCATTACGCTCTACATTGTACATTCACGACGTACGTGTAATACTGTTGGCCACCTTGAAGTAATGCGCGAGACAGGCGAGGAAGTGATTTCCCAGTGATCAATTTGCTCCAGTTGGAAGTCCCGGACTCGTGCGTTCCATGGGATGACACGAGCCTGTAGGTAATCGCAAAGAAAACGAAAGTGTCGAAGACTGCAGGGCAGAATTCGGCTACTGCTGCGTAACTTTTGATGTCATAAACTGCGCAATACCCTGTACCTTCAATGCGTTCTGCATGGACACCAACTACCACGGTGATAGTGTTAGCAGCAGTCGCAAGCCATAGGAAACAGAAAATCCATCGGACTATTCGGCTATCAGCATAAACAGCTTGGAGTCTTCTGAGGAAGAGGAAGGAGGTGGATGCCATGGCGAGGAAACAGAGAAGTCCCATCGCAATTAGCATTGCGTCGCAGTTAGCGATTGGGTGCGCTGGGAGTGTGCATTATAACTTTGCGACGAACAGTAGAGATGAGATGACAAACTCTGAACGATAACGAAGAGGAGCACATAGGCGACGGCAAACACCCTTTTGGCTGCGTCAACTCTCGGAAGGGACTTGAAAGAGGATGGTTGTAGCCATAACTAACCTAGAGAATACAAAGCATAGGGTGACAACGCCCAAGTTACTAAATAGGATCCTTATGTCTTCTGGGATATAAACCAAGATGTCCCATACGGCAGCCTAATATAATTCGTGCATTAGCGCATACTGGCAACAAGGGATATGAGGAAAGTTAGCGCACACCAAGAATGGTCAAATATATATCTCTCGTAATTTCAAATCGGCTGGCCTCTGCAGGTGGCAAATGATTGAGGTATGTGTCGGGGTTCAGGGATGTCATGTTCACAGTTGCGAGATATGCCATGGTTCTGAGCCTTTAAGTAAGTCCCTTGGAAGTTTTCCATCAATGAGATGGCTGAAACGCCTGATTGCTTGCGTTAAAATAACTGACATACCCACACTGCTTGCATAAAAATAACTGACACACGACCAGGTGTGGGGAAACACTATTGTGGGTTTATCATTGTCTTCGATGATCAACACAACACAATCTTCTGATCAATATTTTCGGCGATTGTGGAGTTCACTTGTTGCTAAAACGCGGAGAGCTGTGCAAGAGTTTTTCGCAAGGCCACAAAATGAATGAATAGAATAGGGCAGAATTTATGATGTACAGATCCGAGCTTTCCGCGTTCCCAACTTCGTGGACGCCGACTGAGAGCTGAGAGCTTACACGCCACACTCCCCGACTCTGTGCTGTTTGACACCCGCACTAAGGTCATTGTGAATGTTCCTGCACCTCTGACCACGCGAAGCCATACTGGTAAAGTCAGGATTGGAAGGTGAGACTGGGCTGCACCAGACAGCATTGCACAATCAGGAGGAATCTACACAGGACCCAAAAAGACTGGGTTCTTGAGCGGCAGACCCCTTGCCGCGCGGGTGGAGCCATTGGCAACAAATGTGGCTTACCAAATGTCACGGGAAACATCAGCAGACAACCAACTCGGGGGGCTGAGTCCAAAGATTACTCTCGTTTCCCTTTGTCATTCGGCCCGTGTGAGAACCCTTCGCTGGACGGAGGCCACTATCTCATATATCGTCCGGTTCAGCATTCACTGCGGCGCTTCTCTCCTTCAAGCACAACTACCGGCATGGCGTCGCTGTTCACTCAGGATTTGGACTTGTTCTCTTCTATCCCTCGTCTGTTAGGCGTCCTCGCCGCAACGTATGGTGTTTGGAGGTATGTTGAAGTCAAGAGGTCACCAGTATGTGATGTTATTTCTCAGGCAATGTCATGTGTTTGTTGATATCAGTTCTTGTAGCTGGCTGCCATTCCGACTGTCGGTCACTCCGGCGTGTTGACATCCTATATTACGGCACTCAAATGGATGAGACACAGCGCAGAGCTACTGCAGGAAGGATATGACAAGGTGTGATAGTCCCTTTTTTCGCTTGTGCTCGGGGCTTCTCAACGTAGGCAACAGTATCCTGGTCAAGCCTTCAAAATAGCGACGATTTCCAAGTGGATCGTCGTTCTCAGCGGGAAACAACACGTTGACGACATACGCAAAGCTCCTGATGACGTGATATCCTTCAGGCTTGCCATTGCAGAGGTGAGTATCGATCATATCGGTTGTAAGCCCCTTAGCTAACATCACGAAGACGATACAAAACAGATACACTCTGGGACGGAGATTCGACGACGACCCATACCATGTAGCAACCGTTCGATCGCCACTCACTCGCAACCTGGTCAGCAGGTTCGACGATATCAGAGACGAAATCGTTGAATCCTTCAAGGATTTTATACCTCTCACTGAAGGTATGCTTCACTCAATGAGTCGACAGCGGTGCCTGGTTCATCTTGTCGGCGCTGTAGATTGGACTGTGGTTCCCGCATATGATACTCTTATGCATATTGTCTGCCGCACTAGTAACAGATATTTTGTGGGGCTTCCTCTCTGTGGGTGTCATGATGTCTTCGCGAGACTCGTTCAGTTCCTTATACTCTGTCATAATCAGGTCGGAACCCAGGCTACCTTGCCCTCAACGAGAGGTTCGCCATGGACGTTGCTGTTAGTGCCGCAATCATCAACTGTTTCCCCAATTTCCTCAAACCGTAAATGACAATTTCTTGTATTCCCACTTTGTGCTGATTTAACTTCGCTCCACAGTCTGGTTGGGCGTTACTTGACCACTGTACCGAAGAGTGTGAAACGTGCTCTTGAGTATGTTGGACCAATCCTGGAGGAGAGACTCGCACAAGAGAAGCAACATGGGTCCGACTGGACGGAGAGACCTGTCAGTACCACTAACTCGGAGCGTGAATTGCCCTTCTGATCATTCCGCGTAGAATGATCTGGTCACCTGGTTGCTCGAGACCGCGACGCAAGACTATCACCGCACTGTTCGTGATTTAGTCTTGCGCATTCTCACCGTCAATTTCGCTGCTATACACACGAGCACACTGGTCCGTCTGCTGTCCCTCCTTTACTGGTTCTATCTTCATATATCCCGCTTCAGACGCTTACCCACTCCCTCTACGATCTGGCTATCCACCCGGAATATGTTAAGCCCATGCGCGAAGAAGTGGAAGCCGTCATTGCAGTAGATGGCTGGACCAAGGCTGGTATGCAGAAGATGCGCAAAGTTGATAGCTTCTTGAAGGAATCCCAGAGGCTAAATAGTGCTGGAAGCAGTGCGTATACCTGATTCGTTCCGTGTAATCTAGGCGTTGACGCGTTTCGATGCAGTGCTGATGACTCGAAAAACCCTTCAAGACTGGACCCTCTCTGATGGTACATTTCTCCCCGCCGGTACCTTCTTTGGCATCGCAAGCGGTCCAATGAACAGGGATGAGGTACGCGTCCTTTTCTTTCCTATCGTGAATGCTGGGATGACACCATGTTAGGCGTCGTTCCCAGATGCTCGCACTTTCAAGGGCTTCAGGTTTGCGGAAATGCGTGACGGTGATGGCGAGCTGGACAACATCAAACATCAGATGGTCTCCCTTGATCGTGATTATGTTGCCTTTGGTCATGGTCGTCACGCATGGTAAGTGTTGTGTGATATTTTTTACCGCTTAGATCACTCATGAAGCATCTTTTTCTAGCCCTGGGCGGTTCTTCGCAGTCAACGAAATCAAAGCCATGTTCGCGCATATTCTTCTTAACTATGACGTCCAATTGGAAAACGGGTCGATGGAGCGCCCCGAAAACATCTATTTCCAAGCCGCTACGATGCCTAACATGAAGGCGAAGGTCATGTTCAGAAAGAGGAAGGTGGATTGATTTGTGAATGTATTTTTTGGTGTGAAGATTGCACTGTATTTGTACGCTCGCGGAACACGTTTCGTCCCTGTTAAAAATTGCCGAATAGCTCATTCTCGCTCATGATCCGTGGTGAATTCTAAGAGAGCACAGCATATAGAAAGACATAGGTGGAGTTGAAGAAACCACACTGCCGGAATCCACTCGTCACATATCATGCTTCTGGTCGAGCAAAGCAAAGGTGGAGTGGAGTATGGTTGGAGTGCTTGAACTCCTGGAAAGGTTGATGCCATCAACTTGCCTATGATATTATTCGAGTGCAGCAAAACAATCGAGTTCTGCATCAAGAACGTCAGCCACTCAGAACAAGTTCCAATCTCACTTCGTTGTTTTGTCTCCACGCCACAAAGAGCCATGTCCTACCTGCTCGTCATCTTCTCTCGTTGCCAGGTCCCCACTGTCGTGTGCGTAATGCGGAACACCTACACATGCCTGATAGAAAAGAACTACAATGCCGTCAGGCAGGCATGGTGGTGGTTGGATCAGCGTTTTCCGATGACATAATTGTGTGCTGTTTTTGTGGATGCCTCAGACCATGAACTGCTGCCTCCAGTGGATCGCTTGGACCACCTATTTTTTGCCCGCTTCACTGGACAAGTTCTTCCGGTTTCGGCCTATCACAAGCCCTGTAAACCGCGAGCTTAGCTTTGTGCGCAACTCCCTGCATATATTTTCACAGGTACATTGATACTCCCAGAACTTGGGACCTTTCCCCCGATAAGGAAGGATGCTTGCGGCTGCCCATAATTTGGCTGTACACGAACGACCCTGCAAGGGGGCGGAGGATTTGAAAATAGAATAAGCTGTATCTGAGTGACCGACTACATAGGAGTACGCTATGAGCAACGAACGAGGTGGCCAGGCGCGGATACCGACGAACGAGGGAACGAAAGCGAGCTACGGGCATAGTGGCAGGCCACGCTGACAGTTGCAGGGTCTTGCGCAAACCGGTTTACACAGGGAAGGAAAGCAACCACTCAAAAAATTAGGTAAAGGATATCCATAAAGATAGATACTGGCACGAGTCAATATGTCATGAATATACACTCAGTGACATTGGACCCGGACGTACCTTTTGTGTATTCTAGAACTGAGGGTTTAGGCGACTACAGGAACAACAGGAACGGGCTCGTCCTTGATGTGGAGGTTCTCCATAGCATCCTCGAAGTTGTCGTCACCGGAGTCAGTATCCTCTTCCTCCTCCTCCTCCTCCTCCTCCTCTTCTTCTTCTCCAGACGGGTCATCCTCGTCCTCATCGTAATCCTCGTAATCAAGCTAAACACATAGATCAGCGGTTAGTCCAAACCAACAAAATACCGACTCACAGGGTCGTATATCACTCTAATGATGAGACTGCAGCTCGGACATGTCGCAATATCCTCGTAATTGGCGAGCTGCTTCCGTGAAATTTCGAAGCGATCTCCGCAAGGACATGGGTAGTGGTAGACCCGCTTCACCGGGTCCCAAGTCATATCCTCGATCTCAATTTCGTCGTAGTAAGCGCCCATTATGGATATATATTAGATTTTGTGGTTGCTGTGTACGAGGTGGTAGAGATAATCAAGGAGGGTGGTGGTGGCTCGGAGCATAGGTCGTAAATTGACTCAATGATTAATTGATTATGGGTGCCAAAGGTCACTCGATCACTAGTCACAAATTTCCCACGGCAAAATCAAAGGCCGGAATGCCCAACCAGTAAGATCCAAGATTTGGCTGGAACATGTAAACAGCACACCTTCTCACATTATCTAAATTTCATCCTTTGAGCTAGTTCCAAGGAGATTTTCCATCTGTTTAAGGGTGGATATTCAAGGACCACATTACTGTGAGGTTCAGATGCCATGATACATGATACATCTTGGCACCCATTACAAAGCTATTAACACTCTGAGTTTTGTCATTTGGCATGCCTGGTTTCATGGCATTTATACCCCTGGATGGCTATTGTCCTGCTTTCACCCATCCTTAAACTTGGAACTCCTTATCATCCATTAATGATCATGTCATCATTGCTAATTCAAAACTTGGACATGAATTCCCTGGGAACATGGGTTGTGAGTGTTTTGGTTCTAATATATGCAGCTTTGAAGTATATTAAGGCAAAGAGATTGTTAATGCACCTGTGCTATTTCTGCTCTCTCTGCATACTAGCAGTTCTTCAGCATAGGGGATCATCTTCCATCTATGAGCCCAGGCAGAGTTGAAGTTGTTGTAGATTGTCTATATGTTGTTGGAGTCAGCAAAGCAGTGGTGACTATATTGAGCAGCCGCTGAGATGCATACCTAAAGTGGCCAGGAGGTGTGTAGTGCTGGAAGGAGAACTAGTGAATTTCATTTTCTACTTTCCATATCATTCCCATTGTTTCTCTGTACACTCTCCCATAACAACAGCCTTTATTATAAGAGCTATATACTATGTATGCTTCAGCTTCAGTACTCATGCATATTTCAAGTGACTGAAGTGTCTTACCCGAGTTGGACATATACTGACTGTGCTGATACTTAGTTTATCTGTGTATCTTTCAGGTATTGAATATAGAGTACTCGCGCGTATTTCGAGTGACTGAATTTATCTGTGTATCTTTCACTTCCCTTATTGCATTTCTCGTTGATCCCGAGCCTCAAGGTTGGCTGGCTCTTCCATGATGCTTGTGTCGGTTTACTAACCCCCGAATTTCAGTATTTGTCGCTACTTTTCTGCTCCTCGGACGCGTTTACACATCCACAATGCTCTTTACGCTTAAGAACCGCGAGAAGATACGAGGCAATTCTTGGATCCAGACGGACCGCGTCAGCTCGTCGAATATCGTGGTTCCTTGTAATTTACCTTTTCCTTCCTATCGTCATGCAGGAGTGCTAATTTGTTCCCCAGCCTCAGGGAGCCCCCCGCCAGGAATATCCAGATTTGAGAAAGACGTAGAGCATGAGGTCTGACTTGCTCACCGTTCCAAGGCTCATACACCCAACTTTCCCCGATGCTTAGTTCCTGACACATTGGTTTTGTGATGGATTGGTACGTCCGTTGTCTTTTCAAGGTTAGCAGAATGGAGCCTCAGCTATTGTCACAACAATGTCGACGTACCCGTCTTCTAACATCCTACATATCCAAGAAGAACCAAGCGTTTGTCTAGCTAGTGTCTAAGGCATCTCCGAGTCTAAGCATAGGCTTTTGAAACCTCCTCCAGCTCTTGTGAAAACTGATTCGTCAATCGCGTGGTTCTTCCTCTTGACATAGGTTAGCATTTCCCTTTAAAATGGTTGCTTAATGTGGATTCACGGATTGTATAATTATGATTATGGCATATGTTTAACATACCCCATTTTGCGCAGTATAACGTGTCTGACATGTTTTCCTGGTTCTGCCAGGTCCTGCCGCCCATGCGGAGATTCAAGCAGGATTATCCTGACCAAATAAGGAAGCAGATAAGATAACCAGGTGTGCGGTTTCTTATGACGTCTTTTGCTCGTACCTTTCTGCCATGATACCCGAGACGATCAACTCTCCTCCTGTTCTTACCATTGCCGGCTCGGACTGCAGTGGTGGCGCAGGAATCCAGGTAAGGACTTTACGGGCCTTCATCACCAGAAATGTCACTGAAGACGGCCGAGTTCCTCTAGGCTGACCTCAAAACCTTCTGCGCGTATGGATGCTACGGAACGAGCGTTATCACGGCACTCACGGCGCAAAATACGACTGGAGTTGAGGATGTGTTCGCTTCTCCTCCTTCTTTTATCGAGAAACAGGTCCTGTCATCTTTTCCTCTCCATGCGCGGCCAGCCAACTGAAGGTAAATACATATGCAGATTGCAATGGTATTATCAGACACAGATATCAAGGCTATCAAAACTGGAATGCTTTTCGATGCGGAAAATACACGAGCCGTCGTTCGCGGCGTCAAGAGACATTACTCAGCCTCGCCTTCGAACATGCCCCCAATTATCTGCGATCCAGTATGTGTCTCCACGTCGGGGCATACACTGTTACACCCCGAAGCGCTCGACGTCCTCATCAACGAACTCTTTCCCCTCTCGACACTTGTAACACCAAACAAATCCGAAGCCGAGCTCCTCCTTTCCCAACGTGGCTTCAAGACCGAAATCAGTTCACTGGAAGATATGATTTCAGTGGCGAATCGGATGTTACTGGTGTTCGCATCTCATGCCGTTCTAGTCAAGGGTGGGCATATCACGGCAACAATCCAAGACGTCAATGAGCTGGCTAAAACAAACCCTCATGTGCGAGTGATACGACATGGACTGTTAGAGGAGAACATGGAAATCTTGTTGGTTGGTGGGGAGGGGAGGCGTGATATTGAAATTGATCCTAGGTTGGTTGTGGATGTATTGCAGGAAAGGGGAGGGGAGACGACGCTCTTCGTAAGGCCGAGAGTTGAGTCGACGAGCACGCATGGGACAGGGTGCACGCTCAGTGCGGCTATTGCTTCTGCGCTTGCGCAGGGAGGATCCTGTGTGTCCAAGTTTCTTCCCTGCATGATGTATTGTGATTTTAACTGATCAGTAATTCTCTAGTGGTGGATGCTGTAGACAACGCAGCAGTCTACACGCACTTGGGCATCGAGGCAGCCGAACACATAGGCAAAGGCCACGGCCCGCTCAATCACCTCCATTCCACAAGCAAACTCTTGATACCCAAGTGCTTATCTGATCTATTTTTATCGGCTTGACAAGCTTACACCTGTCCGCTTCCTTAGGCCTACAAGATGCAACCCATACCCCTTCACGAGATACCTCATAAAGAGAACGGCAGCGACCTGGAAGGCATATGTCGAACATGACTTCGTGAAGCAACTGGGGAAAGCGACTTTGTCTCGTTCAGCGTTTCATCATTTTATTATGTGCGATTTTGTGTTTATACAATGCTATCCTGCACTTACTTCCTGTTTTTTTTTTTTAAAAAAAAAAGTCAAGACTATCATTATTTGAAGTACTATGCACGCGCATACGGGTAAGGATGTTTTAGTATGACGACCGATTCATGAGCCTGCTGACCCTCATTTTAGACTCTTAGCCGCCAAATCGTCGACTTTCGCCCAGATCGACACAGCAACTCAAACTATCCTCAACATCCTTCGCGAAATCAACATGCACAAGGCGTTCTGCGAAGCCTTCGGGGTCGCCCAAGAAGAATTAGAATCGACTTGCGAGACAGCAGCTACAACGGCATATGGTGCATACCTCATTGACACTGGAATACAAGGTGTGTAGCCATTCACCTTGTCCGACACAATCAAGGCTGAGGGCTTGATTTGTGGATGGCTATCATGTACAGGCGACAGCACGAAATTGTTAATGGCGTTGTTGGCTTGTCTCTTAGGATATGGAGAGGTCGGGCTGTGGTTGAAGAAAGAAGCAATGAAAAAAGATTCTTGGGTTGTATACGAGAAGAACCCTTACAAACAATGGATTGACGATTACTCCGGAGAGGGTTATCAACAGGCTGTCCGATTGGGATTAGGTGGGTGTAAATCTGGCATGGATTGTAGGAGAGGACGTTGACAAGTTGAGGGTCGTAGATGTGATTGAAGCTCGGGCATTGGCTGATCCACCGTCGTTTGCGAGACTCGAGGAATGGAGCACAGTATGGGAGAGATGTACGTTGTTGGAAAAAGGGTTCTGGGATTCGGCGATGGCGAATGCATAGAAGGCAACGCGAGAGAAGAAATGGACAGATGTAGAGAATTAGGATTATACATGTACGATACAGAGTGATTTGGAGGGTATATGCGGGTTTCTGAGATCATGGTTACTCTGGCTAAGGGACGTCTTCGTCTTCGTCTTTTGGCATGACTTCCAACTGCGCCATGGACTCTTGGTCAATGGGAGGGTTTGGGAACTTGAGATCTTCTTCCTCGAGTTCCACCTTGACCTTGGGCGGCAAATCTTGGCTAGAGAAGACCACAGCCTTACGTTTAGTTGATTTGATCACTTTTTGTGCACTTGGACAAAGTCCTTTAGTCGAGAGTTCACACATGTCGCAGCGGGGGCCAACAGGAAGGCAGATGACCTGGAAGAACATGTTAGGTGGGTGATAGCGACTTGAGTCGGGATTTTGACTACCTGTCCGAAACCAACGAGCAGATGGTTGATTTCGCGATGGAACTCTGTTGGTAGCCAGGATTGGAGGTTTAGCCTGAATGATGGTCAGAGTTTGAACAGCATCTCCGAGCTGGTAGTTACAGACCGAGTTTCTTCCGGGTTCTTGGTCGGTTTCTTGTGCCACCCAAGGCGATTCGTTATTCGGTGTACGTGGATGTCAACTCCGATGCCATGATTCCTGTAACGAAGTGGATAAACGCGTCGTTAAGCATGGGAACACAATACACACAGGTTCCAGGCTACTTGGAGGGCTAAGAACGCCATCTTGGGGCCAACTCCTGGTAAGGAGCAAAGTTCGTCAACAGTCTTGGGAACGTCGGAATTGAAGTCGTCACGAAGTCTTTGGGCGGCTTGCTTGATGTATCTCAGTATGACAACAGATATATGAGCCACAGGTAATGAGTTAGAGTGTGGGAGATTAGTCACCCTGATTTTCGTCTCCAAAATCCGACTTTGTTGATTGCCTCTGCAATGACAGACTCCTCCGTGGCAATGACTGCATCTATGGACAAGGTTCCGCCAACAGCGGCCCGAAGTTTGATCACAGCAGCATCGGTAACCTCGTCTTTAGTTTGAGACGAAAGCATGAGGGATACGAGTGTCGAAAATCTTCTATTCTTTACTGAATGAGTTTGTCACTCGTGGAATAGAGGATGACATGGACGTACTTTGGGATCATTCTCACCACGCTGCGCTTGGTCACAACCCATAGTGTCCACAGGCGCAGCGATACGTGACCTCATCTCCTTAATGGTATCATACACTTCCCTCCAGTTCTCGGGTGCCGGATGAGGAGAAGCCAGAGCCTGGGGTATAGGTTTGGGTTTCTTCGGCGAAACCGCTCTGACCACCTTTCTAGGTGTCGAAGCATCCGCCCTTTGGCGTTTTCTGGACACCGGCTCTGGTGTGGAAGAGGTAGACGCGTCGGTGTCATGCTCTCTCTTGATCCGTTTCGTTCTTCTTGAACCCGCTGGCGAAGCTTCGAGAGGTGCAGATGTGGATGGGGCCTCGATGTCTCCTGGCTCGTAGATGATCACGGAAGAGTTGTAAGCACTTGGACGGGTCTTGAAGCTCATAGAACGTGTCGTCCGAGTAATCCGAGCACTGCTGCTGGTCATCGTGGTCACCGTCGCAGTCAGAACGCAGGGACGAAATTAGTGTAATTACGGTCACGTGGTATGCTGGTGGTGGTCTATTTATAAGTACACTGATCACCTGTTCATACCACCATCCCCGCCCTCTGGTTTCGTCCGCTCACTCGCCTCACAGAGAAGAGTCTTCTAAGTATTAACATAATAGTGCGTGGGACATGCCAGAATGAGGTGTCGCATCCACTGGCTTGCCCAGAGTCAAATGGTCCCACCAGAAGCAAGCGGCTCAATTGACTGAGTGGAAGGTGGCGAGAGAGGCTGCCAATAAGACGAGGAGCGAGCTGGCAGACGTGCTGAAGAAGAGGTTCGCGCCAATGCCTCCTTGGTTAATCAATTTCGCATCTCACTTGTAACCTGAGGATAGGGCAATGACCACTTCAGACAAGGTCGTTATGTGGAGGACTGTAAGCCTGGCTTACAGCGACTACCGACTGACCACATATGGAAATAACGTGACCGTACACATAAAGCGAGATAAACCCGCATACTGACCTTCCTTCCCTTCAACCATTATCATTTCATTCAATACGCGCGTTGTACTTAACCTTGACTCAAAAATCGATATACGTCCGTGCCCGTACGTTTGTTATACGTGAGTGACGACTGTGAAGACAGTCTTACAAGGACATCACAAAATATAATGAAGCGGCGAAAGTATATGGGCTCAGGCCAGTTATTATGTCCAATCTTCCAGCAGCAGCATACCTGAAGCTCAAACAGTACGGTTGCCGCATTCCTGTAGAGAGATGATCTGTTCTGATTCACTCAATTGCCAAAGTATGAACTTGCTGAGTGGGTTGCCGACTGTGCTCTGCTTCATTCCCCGCATATGACGAAAGCACGCTTTTGAAGAGCAACGAATAGCAATGGCTCGTAAGGGACAAGGGGTGTTCAAGGGTGCCGAATTCGGTACGTAAATCTGTTTCTCTTTTGTCAGAGTTACGTTTGACCCTCGGGGTATTAGGCCTTAGGGTTGTCATCATCCTGATATTACGGGAGCCAAAACAGAGTTGGATGGATTACGAGCAGAGAGGAAAAACATGGGGACAGTCAGAGAGCGGAGAACTCCTACGACGAAGAATTCCCTCCTTTTCATGCCGAGGAATGGGGCCTACGATTGGACTCGGACTCTGAGGATGTCAAGCGTACAGGCAATGGCAAGCCCTGCATATTTTATAACCACGGCGGGTGTGGAAAAGGTGCCCTATGCGACTATAGTCACACCCCCGATGATAAAAGCATACGCGACGATTTGTACGCACCATTCGTTGAATTCTAACTTCATTGAACTCATCTATTTTTAGAGAGCAAAATGTATGCGTCTATCTCCTGGTCGGAAATTGCAAGTACGGCGACAAGTGCATTTATGCTCACACGGCGGACTATTCCTCAAGACTGGTGGAAAGATCCAGAACAAGTTCAAGAAGCTAAGAAACTTCAAGCTGCCATAGACGACTTGACCATCCAAACCCTCGAGAACACCATGTATGGCCAACTCAAGAAGGCGCAAGGTTACCAATCAGACCTCCGAATCTACATTCTCGTTACTCCTGACGTCCTCAAATCGAGGGTCAAAGAGGACGCACAAGAACAGACTAACGCCTCAAATGTACCTCCTCAAGAATTCGAGCGCTTCATCCTTCTCCTTTGCCTGGAGGCCCGGAATTCCTCGACAGCGCTCACGACCACCTTCTGAAGGCATTGAAGGCCAAAACCAAGTTTGCGCGCGCGAAGAACGCGACGCAAGCTTCCCCCTACCTTGGCGCCCCAGAGTTGGCCGGAGTCATTTGTAGGTGATCGTCAGCCGCTCCAACCCCGGTGTCGCTTCCCAGCTGGCGGACTATACCGAGCGAGGTGGAACAGGTGTCTTTGGTGACCTATTCCCCTCGTTTATTTCTGGCATCGATTTCAGTCACTCTTTCTCTCAAAATTTCGACTTGCAGTGGGAGTGTGGCTCTTATTTCCGTACGACCTTCTACAAAAACAACGTGAACGATATCGTGAAAAAGAATCCTTCCCTGGCTGTGTCGTACAGCATGAAGGCGTTGCATGTGCAAGGCATCACGCCTGAATGTGCAATTTACAGGGCGAATGAATCCTCTTGCACAGAATCTCTCGTGTTCTCCCCTAACCCCGTTTCTAATTTTGAGGAGTCGCCTGCCGTGTCTGTGCAAGTTGGGAATGGTACGGTCGGCTCTTCGGGTGACGTCAATGTGGAGGAAAGTTCGACGGGGACCAGCTTGGCAATGCTTGGACTTCTTGATACTCCCTCTCCCCCGGAATTTGTTGTACCGAAGGACGTGGGAAGTGTAGACACTCCTCCACCCGCTGCAGAGAAGAACACCAAAGGGAAGAAGAAAAGGGGGAAGAAGACAAATGGAATTAGCGTCGCCCCCTCATCCTTGCCCACACCTACTGCCCTTTCTTCCTCGCGTAACGCTCAAATTTCGACATCCGCACAATCTTACTCCATCATGCAATTGACCCTGGACGGCAACGACGACTCCTTTGATTGGGGCCACAAGTCGACAATTGAAGCCATCAAGTCCAAGATGGACGCCAAGGGGGAGGCTCTGGCCCGGTTATCCTCTCCGTACCTCCGTGGTGTTTTCGCCACCGATGCGGAACTGACAGAGCCCGAATACAAAGGCCTTCTCAAGAAGATAGCCCTTTACGTCAATGGCGGAGGTCGTCTGGTCTTGGTGGAACGTTCACTTGCTTTGCAAAATTTCCGGAGTTCGAGCCTTTCTTTGCGGTATTCGGCCTGTCCTGGAAGGCTACAGCTTACACGAGCGAGTCTCTCGCGTTGAATCGTGAGGGCGCCATCCTCGCCGAGGACCCGTCCCTCCCCGAAGAAATCGATATCAACGCCATGTTCCTGGCGGATGTCGATTCTGAGGACATGGTCTAGTATCGGAAAGATATCAAATCACAAACTGCCATCGCTTTCGGACGGGCAGACGGGAAAGGATATGTAGGCTGCATTGTCGAAGTTCACGGATCCTCTTGTACTACCCCCAGCTTGCTCGCCATGCTCGGCCGTCTCAAGTATCCTCGCCCACTTACAAAACCACTTGACCACGAGTCTGTCATCGCCCTCATGCACTTTATCTCCATCGACGAATATGAGAAAACGCCATTGTGCAAGCGGTTGAAAGAGAAGGGGGTGGAGATCATGACAGACGAGCAGCTCCCAGACCCTAGGCTCGCAGATCTACTTTCTTCTCCCAATTTATGTGGTGTCCTCGTGCTTGACGATACCTTTCGGATTCCAGAACGGGAGTGGCTAGGACACCAGGTCGCTGCATATGCCTGGTCGTGCGGTACGGTCATCCTTGCTGGTGATTTTGACACCATGACACTTCCAGATGAATTTGAACAGTTATCGACGGACAACTTGTCTCCGATGGAAGATCTCTTGTGCCACGGAGTTGACCGTGACACTGAATAGGGAGAATCTGTTGGTTAAGAGGTTGGCACTTCTGTTGCTGCAGGAGAACACGTATTCTGAATTTTACACCATTGTTGGGGCACTCTTTCCCTCAAAGCCTTGCTTATAATCGCCACATATCCATGGAGTACAGTCCGCTCTCTACGTACAAGATAATCGTATAATGCCAAGAGTACAACATCCTTTCGTGTCAAGGTATCGGGTGTCGGGTGATTGGGTATACGGTCGATGCTGGGGAATAACTCGTCAATTTCCGTGAAAGGTCGTCACTATAAGTCTGTCTTTCTTCGTTTTGAGATTAACCCGGAGGTCTGTGGGTGTCTGTTGGAGCTGTTCTGCCCAGGTTTATGGTTCCGCTTGAGGACCCCTGCATTCTCGATACCCTGATAGAAGCAACTAAGAATACGTTCTTGCAGAATGAGTCGCAGATCGCATACTGTAAGAGGTTGCTCAACAATGAGTGAGTCATCCGGCTTTTGTATCGTCGATTTGGGAGCTTTCGTAAGTTTGGCGAGGGCCCGGAGCTTAGTCCTTGACAGGCCGAGCTGTGGATATGTGTCCATGAAGAACGTCGTGAACAGGAGTGAGAATCTCCACCGAACCTGTTTATCACGCTCCTGGATCTCGGCCTTGAGTCCTTCTATCTCCTTCTCTTTCGACGTGATTTCTTCCTGCTTTTTGCGAAGCGAACGAGTGAGACGGCGGTTGGTATCTTGTTCGGAGTTTCGTTTCTGTTTCTCGTGTGCCAGCTCATCTCGCACTGTGGTGATGGTGACTTCACGTTCCTTAACGGTCTGGTTCAATCGATCGATCTCTATGGTCAATGCTTCATTGGATTTGAGTTGTGAACGGACAGTCTTGAGTTGCCGGCGCAGGACCCCGTTCTCTTCACGGGCACGTTCTAGGTTTGACATCAGGGGTGTAACCCGTTCCTCAAGTCTGCGTGCCGCATCGAGAAGTGCAATCTGTGGATGCGAAACCAGACCAGCAGTCCCAAGTCAGTTGTGGTGGTGTGAAAGGGGGCACAAATAACAAACAGCTTTTTCATCGCCGATGGGTGTATCCGGATTTTGGACTAGCCCTTTAATTATGTCACCAGCCTTTCCGGCAAATATAGCTGGTGTGTCTTGGTCAATGCTCTCGATATGGTGGAGAATGCGACTGGACTTGTCCGGGTCGGGGAAGTTAAGATAGATCCGGAAGGGAGATTTGGTGCCCCATTCACGTCTGCATGTCGCGCATCTCCTTTCTCTGGTGCTTATTTGTGATATGCAGTCTTCGCAGAAAACATGTCCTGAGTTTGTATCGTGTCGGTGGTTCCGAAAATTCTGGTCTGTTGTGGACGCTACGCACCACAATGTTGCGTTAAGAACCTATCGTAGGTGTTTGTTTGGTGGCAAATTGTGCATAGGAGTTCAGACATAGACATGGAGCGGAGCGGGTTGCTGGAACGTTGCACGTCCACAAGTTATCGTTATTGCCACGTGACTGTATTCCTGAATTAACATTGATTCCACCTACAACTTAAGTAGTCGATGTCGGTTCGACGCCGCAGTTTGTATTCCATGGTTTGGCATTCATTCTATTGTTTCCTAATTACTCTCACGCACAGATCGGCTGCTTACTCCAAGAAAACCTAAATGTCCAAGCTCAAGAAGTGTTACCCCGACCTTTACGGCTATGTAACTGTCAATGCGTCTCGGAATCAAATCTACAAGGCCGAGAAAGGACGTCCGACTCTATTCTATTAGCTTTCTAGCCACACACGAATGAAATTTTAACATGACCGTGCATTCACGACTATATAATGACTCTCTCTCTGGGGGCTTGGCTTTCCTTACCTTTCAACCTCTTTCCTTACCTTTCAACCTCTTTCCTTACCTTTCAACCTCTTCTCACTTCTCCTCGCCTGGGTTTTCTCATACAATATGTCTAGTAAATCCCCCGAGCACAGCTCCCCAGATCCTACTTCTCACTCGGCTGACGACGAACCAGCATACTTTACTTGTCGGTTATGTCCCAAGACTTTCGCAACAATGGGGGATGTCAGACGACATCATAGGAAGGAACATGGCGGAATCTTTCCTAAGTGAGACTAATAATTCCTGTAAAGACTGGGCTTGACGAACTTCTACAGAAAGTTTTGCCCCTATGCTACTCTGGAAAAGTGTAAGCATAAGAGTGATAAAGCCGACAATATGGCCAACCATATTCGTACCCAGTGCGTCTTCTCTACTTGTTCATCCTTAATATATGAGGCCGTCTAACATGGATGAGTAGTACAAAGGAGAAGCCTTATGGCTGCCCTTTGTGCTCTAGTGTATTCTCAGACCCTTCGTCGCGCAATCGACACATTAAGACATATGTAAGTAATTAATATCCTTGGAGAACCGTCAATGTGGCTGAGTGTACTCCTAGTGCAAGCGGAAACACTCAGAGTCTCTTACGAGCGCTCTTGCTCGCGCCATACTGAAAGGAGCTTCCCATGCCCCCTCGAAACCCTCAGCTCACAACAAACCAACACCGTCCCATACGATTCCCACCACCGTTCCTCCCCAGTTCTCTCAGAGCCGCCACCACACTACATGTCCAGCACTATTACCGCCCTATGTAACCTCAACTGCTATGTCCCAGTCTTCCCTCAGCGGTCCTGTTATGGACCCCTCCCTGCTAACGGCTGCCAGGGCGAGGAATTGCATGCCTTTTGACCCTGATGCTCTACCTGGATTCTCGCCACCATCCAGTACTGCTCCCGGTGTCAATGTCGTCCAATCACTTAGCGGTAACGCTCCGTACACCTTCCCTTACAGTTTCGTAGCAAGCACCCTCTATGACCAGATGTTCCTGATGCCTGGGAATGACGCATTGCAAATCGCTCGCCCACAATGTTCACACCCGAACTTCATCGCCCGCTCGGTCTCAGGACACAACCATTCGATCATACCCGCCGTTCTACAACACACTGTCACCCTACGTAGTCCTGAATTCCCGAGCTTGAAGATCTGTATTTCTTTTCACCCATCGTCATCTCCTAGATGGTGCTGGCAATCGTAGATCATTTGAGCTTGTGTTTCAGCCTCTGATATTGTCTTATTTCACTCAAGAGTAGATCATCAACGTCCACTCGCTTCCCTTAAACATCCTCTCTTTCCGTAATCGGACACTCCGGACGTCTTTTCCTTTAATCTTGGATTGACTCCCAGGAGTGGCTGCATATATGGAACCTAAACATTCGAATTTCTACACCGGATTGTTCGGCTTTTAGTTTAGGTTGACATCTATTTGTTTTGGTGTTCAATACGTTGGTTCCGATACACAACTGACAGCCGTGGAATATTCCAGCTCTCTCACATATAACTACCCTTTCATCAGCAATGGTTAGACAACTCATCTGACCCCTACACTCTGACGTACGCTTAGAACGACCCTATGCCTAACCGAACCGGACAGATACTAATGAAAAATAGCAGCGGCGTCAACCAAGTGCGATTGAGTCTATCAGGTTGCTAAGCCCAAGAACGGAGGTCTTGAGGGGTGCTGCTAGAGAAACCCAGATTCCTTAACGTTTATGGCAGGTGTCCCGAGCAGCGGCTGGACATGGTCCACAATATGATATGAGGCTATATATATTGCAAGTCCTATATTTAGATACTTTAATCACGGAGTTTGTGCTTTTGTGATTTAATACTTTATTTAGCTGGACCTTTCTTGGATGCGGCACGCATAACGTTCAAATTATTGCTAAGCATAGTCTCGACTGCCAGTACTTTTCGCCCTTCAGAATTTAGGATACTTAAACATAGAATAAACTCACGGGTATATGCCTGGCTCGGCTTCAGACAGACTTTGATCCTCGCCGGCTAACATTCCTGGCTTTGAGTTAAATCGCAGTGTTGATAATTTCTCATTCTTAATTTTGATCTCTTCGCCTTCCGCTCTATTTTGAGCCGTGCGTATCAAGATGAGGTTAAATGCCACCGCAACCACAATTGAATTCTGTGGGATACCATCCATTAAGTTAATGTGTAATTAGACTCTGGGAAGACTCACAATTGATCCAATCATGTGAATGGCGAAATTGTTCTTGCCAAACCACACGAAGAAATGCGCAAGACTGATGACCAGGTACAGAATACCTGACTCGGCGAGGATGCGGACAAGGAATTGAAGTTGATTCGCAAAGGTATGATCACTGTTGTCAGCCTTGGATACTCGTTGTATTTTCCAAATCAGTAGACCTGAACATAAACCTCGTGAACTGCACCCTTCGACCTTTGTTAGGAGATTGACCCACCAGTACAATACGCGTTTAACACAACCGTGGAAGCCCAGAATGGGATGAGTACAATTCCAGGTCCCATAGTCATATCAACTGACGCCCATTGGTAAGGACCAAAGTTGGGGTTATGAATATGCACAACCTGGAGGAATGCTTGCAGGACTGTGCAAACGATCCCGCCAACCCAGAGGAAAACGGGGAGCCCCATGACCCACAGGTTCCCGCCATAGACGACCCACAAGCGGTACATCTACAGTATCAACCTTGAGATTTATATTTCCAGGGTGGGCCCTGATCGGTAGACTTACGAGCACAATATCCGCCAGCAATGCCATCGTATTTGCCAACATGCACTAACCACAAGTCAACTCGCTTTTTCTCGAACAATTGGACGTGAATAAACTAACCTCCACAATGGGTTCCCATGGCGGATAAGTGAATTCTTCCGGCCTGTGTCCCTTTTCCACAAAGGCCGTCTGAGACATTGGTGTTCGCACACTCAAGGCAACATCAGCCAGCAGTAATGTGGAAATCAAATTGGTTATGATGACCGTGAACCAATTGATTTGCTTCCTGAACCTCCAACCCTCATCCGCGAAGAGCAACCAGCGATTGGCATAACAGACCGTGATGAGGTAGAAGCCATAAAAGAGCCCGACCACGAAGGTGATTGCAACACTTTGAGGGAGTAAAAGTGGTGGTAGATTCGGTCCCGCCATATCGGAAGACTGGGTCAAGGTGGTGTTGGATCTTGCTTTCGGGATATGATTGCAATGGCCACTGGGTTGTAGATGCGTCCTCTCTGACCGGTCCTTTTATTCTGGCTTGAAGGACGTGGCGGAGATACAGATCTGAAATGAGCTTTAATTGCTGTGAGATGTTTGTATTATTAGCTCAAGTTCCCATGAATGGTTCATGATTGTTGGTGAGTTGGCACCCTCCACATCAAATGTTGGGTGTGAGTGAGAAGCGGAAAATCTCCCGAGGGGTAAATTTGGCAGCGCTATTTTAGACATTGTATCCCAACTTGGCGAGGGAAGCGACTAGGCACCGAAAACAGCATGGTATGTCAATTCTTGTAGGAAGATTAGTGCCTACCGCCGTTCTACTGACGACAAGCTGGTGGTTATCACCTGGGGCATCAACAGTTTCATGTAAACCCCTAAAGCCAAGTTTATCGTGGGTAGAGTCCAGACATATGTGGTGATACTTGAACTGACATTGATCCAAGAACTGTAGCACCTGCTGGTCGGGCAACTCTGGTTGGAATGACGATCAATCATGTGTTATGGCTTGCACTAGGAAGAGGACGTCTGAACAGCAAAAAGCCTTCAGGTTCCCATCACATCTTATTGTGTAAACGATGGTTCCTCCCATGACAAAAAAACCAGCAATTGACCAAGGCGTCCGTCACACATTATTGGGTTTAATCTTATCGATACCAAGCCTGTAGGACATAAAGACCCAGGGAGGCATGTTATTCAAGATTGCTATATGGTGCTTATAGAGAATACAAAGTACGTTAGAAGGCTGAAAGTGATATTTATCGCTTATTTTGTAAGAGGAAACAGAACCAACGGAATACGTTAAGGACCGCGGATAGAGCCAGTAGCGGGTCACAAAGGTATTGAATAACTGTAAGAATTACCATGCTTCGACCGTACCTTTTGTTGGGGGGGGGGGTGGGCGTAGAATCCAAACTGACACTTCTACAAGAGAGAGTCGTCGTCGACACAGGGACCTAAAGGTTTACCAGTTAAAAGCGATGATTGAGTGGCCTATTCAGATGTTCTCATTCTCTGATTATTATCAAGTTCGAGATGGCGAGTTCCCCTGTCACAATTTGCGACTGGGCATTAGCTTTGTTAAAGAGAGTCTTATCCTCGATGAGTACGAGTTGGACGGCGATGGGGAGGTGGATCAGGGACACCTCGGTCTGAGCACCCCTGGATCTCGCCGCAGGGGGTCAGGGGTATAGCGTAGGTGGTAGCTACAACGACGTGTTGAAGCTCAACAGCTTCAGAGTCGCGACAGTAAAGTCGCCAATGGCGCTTTCTTGGGTAGGACGGGTGGTGAGATCGAGGTAGCGAGATGGTCCGCAGTTGCATCGGGGGGACTGGAGCTGTCTGTGTCAGTAGCGGAGGTGAGGATGGCGGGATCAGGAATGGTCAAGCGACGGGTCTTAGCCAGATTGGAAAAAATTGGCTAGGGAGGTGGGCATAATAGAGGTATTGTGCGCGAGGAGTTTTGCGTCGATTCAATCGCTGCGGGACTTTGGGGAAAGAAGCTGAGCCATCGCAGCTGTTGATGGAAGCGTAAGGCAGCAGAAGTAAGGCAACTGTCGACAAGGTTTTTCTCTGTGGTATGTATATATACAGTGTTCAATCTTGACTGCGCAGATTGAACGCCATGGCTTTGTCGTTTTAGCAGCCTTCGTCGCAGACTATGGGAGAACGACCCAGTCGCGACAAAGTAGTGGTCTACGATCCAGTAAGGAAGAAAAGTGAACAGAATGGGCGAGAAAAAGGAGACGGGTTTTGGGGAGAACAAGTTGAGACTGGTAGTGGTTGTGACAGTTTCGGGATGAACCGACCCGGAACCCAGCCTGTTCATGTTCACCCTGCCAGCCACCACCAGGTCGCCGACAAACTTGGCCGTGAAATCCTCTTTTTCCAATTGCACATAGAGAGCGGCACACGATATTTTCTCATTGTCCCTAATGTTGGGAATTGGATATCCGGCTGTTCGCCAGTCACCGCACGCCACACACTGCTAACGCGCACCCCACCGACTTCGTGGATGGCGATCTTCTAGGGGCAGGAACTCGCCCTCACGGGTGGTAGGGAAGGATGAATATAATGGCCATGGATGCTTGGGGATATTTGTTTGAGGTGGCTCGAATCGGTGCGTCAATTGTGTCTCTCTTTGTTGTCTTCCTGCTTATGAGACTGAAAAAGTTCTCCTTTGTTCTCGCTTCATGGCAGATCGTTTTGCGGTATTCTCGCCCATCTTGTAAATTCTCGCCTTGGGTGATTAGGTTCTGTGCGTAGCAGCAAGCGATGAACTTCCTGGACATTCTGGACCTCCTCTAGCCAGGTGGAGTGCCCCCCGAGATTTAAACCAATAACCAGTATATGCACATTCTCTTGCATGCTGTACAGATCCAGAAAGTCCGTGCTGCCTAACGACTGTCCAGTCCCAACAATTTGTACTGCAGGACTTGGTCCAACCACGGTGCGACGCACGCGTCTCTTGCATATGTGGTTCCTGCCATTATCCACCCCCATCGCTTTCGTTTCGTGCACTAGGACAATGAAGCCTCGAAACCTCTGGCTGCAGCACACCGCAGTTTGTGGCCTTGCTGTCGTGGTCTCGAAATCGGTCAGCGGACGTGGGGTTCTTCGGGCGAACGTCTCCTGGGCGTGGTTGTTCTTGCCAAACGCCAGCACGTTGATGTCACTCTTTCGGCCATGCAACCTAATCCTTGAAGGACGTCTTCGTTTCAGGCATCTCTTGAGGTTTCAACTTCCATTGTCCCCAAGGTCAGTTATCTCAAGCAGACGAGTTTGCCTTCCCCGCCGGGCGACGCTATATTGAGGAACGCTGGCCCAGTCCATTGAAGATATGAGACGAAGAGGTCGAGGCTTTGACTCACGTCATTCCTGCCCTTTATGTCCGAGGTCATAATGAACCCGAAACCCAGCCACAGGGTGATTTGATGTTGCGGAAATGGTATTCTGACTCTATCAGAGGGCGTGTGGGCGTGTTTATGTCGGGGCATGCAGGAAATGGGGGGGGGGGGGGTTGGTGGCTGGGATGCTGTGAAGGTGTGGATCGAGCGCAAAGTGTCTTGTCCTGGATGTATGCGCGCCTTCTTTCAGTCGCGGCACCAATGCTTCCAAAACAACAGCGTCTAGTATCGCCTGCCGTCACGTTGCATGTAGGGCGTCTATTTCGATACCCATGCAAGACGGAGATGAGAACCGGGTGCCTAGCTCGAATAATAGCTCGAAATGTGGGACTTGGAGCTAGGAGGAGGAGATGGAGAGAGAACCGGAGCTGAACTATGGGTTATGCAGGACAACTCTACCCGGAAGTGTGCAGCCAGCCGGTGTCTGGTACAGGTGCTCCCATCTTACGATGAAACTGGCGCATACGCGTATACTGTTTATTGGGAGATGCAGGCGTCGGGACAGAGTTGGAGTGGTTAATGGCTGGTTGTGGATAGCATATCCCTTCGCCCACGAGACTATTGAGGAGAAGCTGTCATAGATACAGCAGAGGATGGACAGAGACATGGTTGTTCGACAGGAATGCGGTTGAGGAAGGGCGACGATCCGAGTTAAGCCTTCGCGTCTCCTGGGGAAATGGAGGGGATACGAGTATCCACTTGCGCAAGTAGCTGGAGGGGAGGCGATTAAAGCTGCTGTCGGCGCAGTACACTTGGGACCTGGTTGGCAACTACAGCCAGAATAGCCGAGTCCTGTCGAAACGTGTTCTGAAGTTTATCGGCTTGAAGGTTCTGCGATTATTTCACGAACCTTCTGTCGCACCACCATTACTACAGGCTCCCTTTACTCCCTTCCGCCTCCGCTGTCACAAAGTTCTCATTTGCGTGTTCGAAAACGCTGGGATTGGGATTGGATTATTGACCATTATGCATCAGGTGACAAAATGATTGTTAAGAATGCGTATGAGGTTTGATTTGCGCTGTGCCAAGAATAACGATGTTCGTGTCTTCCCCCAATCCAAGGCGAGTGATGCCTTGACCTAGAGTCCTACGCGCTTCAACCACCCGGCATGGACGTGATTCGGCACTCCGAACGCTGCAGTATTATGCGGCAGAGTCGGTTTATCGCAGACCAAGCCACCATTGGTGATACTATTCAAATGGCACCATCATGAATGCACTCAAGTGTTTCCAATGTAAATAAGAACAACACTGTCGCTTTGCATTTACGTCTTTGCCTACAGCCAACCACCATATACGGTCTGTAAAATTCAGGATGCGGTGACTACGAATTTGGGGACCGCCAGCGGAGCTATATCCCCATGAATAAAACCGTCCCTCACCCTACGTCTTTTGAATGGCCTTCTTCTAAACAGGCCGCCCCAACCTTCCTTCCTCTTACCCCTTACTTTCCACCTGCCTCCTTTTTCTCCAACGGAAAGTCTTCAGTCCACTCATTTATCTTCTCAGACCGAGTACTTGCTATGCCTCCTCGTCGCTACGACCCTATATTGGGCTACCACCTGCCTGGAGTTGGCCCACCTCGGCCTTGCGCCACGACTTTCGCGGCTCAACGATTTGACCCTCGTCGGCATCCTCCCGTCAAACATGTTGATGTTGGCGCATCACAACCAGCATGCCGGAACGGAGATGGAAGCCTACGAACTGGCGCTTTACGAGTGTTAGTGCCAGCGTTCGCGTTTCCGGGTCCTCATGTTGCAGTATGTGCCCTTCCGATCGAAAAGGTATCCGAGTTCAGTCACTGCTCATTCCCGGTCTGACTTTGGCTGTATCCTGTGGTTCTTAATCACCTTGCCTCACGTAGTTGCTTTCCTTACACAAAGGCTTCACGAGTTGCACTGGGATAGTGATAGGAAAGGTCATGGATCTTTTTGCTGCGGTCTGGACCAAACTACGAAGAGCGTGTGGATCTATACGGGATTGCGCGATGGTGAGTTCCTCCTTGTGTGCGCCCATACGATCCGATACTGACTGGTTCGAGGATAGCGTGTCATGGGGCTACTTAAAGGGAGTAACAGGAATGCTACGGGACCTTTGGCTGAGTCTGAGTTGCCCGCGATCCACGTCGAACTTGAGTGACCCCTCGCCCTCACGGCCTGCTGTTCTAACGGCAATGACTTTTGCATGCATGGGCTTACCGGTGTATCGTATCAATAGATTTTATCTAGTTACTAGCACATGACCCGTGCTTCGCACGGTTAAAGTCTTGAGGTCAGAGGAAGAGCAGGTGCGAAGGAAGCCAATGAATAATATAATTATCAATTAATTAGTCTAATAGATATTTCGCCAAACACTATTTGCACTGGGAAGAACCCGAAGCAGGCTGAGATTCGCAGCTAGGAGGCTGGCCTTCTTTCTGTGCTGCAGGCACGGTGGACGCTGCTTGTCCAGTCTTACGGCGCTTGGGTGCAGGAGCTGGGGTGGGAGTTTGGGGTTCTTCGAAACTATCTGCCTTTCTCTTGTAGCTCACGAGACTCCGACGGGGTGAAGGTGTAACTGGAGGGAAGGAGTCAGAATAGCATACTTGTAGTTTATGAAACATACCACTATCAAGAGTGTTTGGCAGTTGGCTCAGTGCATTACCTATAAAATGGATGTTTGAAATAGAAACATGGAATTTCTTGACAACGTCACTAGAGTGGTCTACAAAAACTACCTTGTCAAGAAAACCATCGATCAATACCAAGCAATTGTTGCTGGGGAGGGGTTTCCCTTCCTTGTATTGGGGTACATCAGGAAAGGAGAAGTGAACAGGAGTGATGGCTCTTGCTTTTGTGTGAGGAATGTCCTTGAACACTGAGATATACTGTTCAATGCTCATTTCAAACTTGGCTTTATTGTGATTGGAGTTGATAACAGTTCCTGATATATGAACTGCAATGCACTGGCAGAAGTCGACTGTGGGACATGGAAGGATTGGTTGCACAGTGAAATCAGAATCAGATTCAGCATTATTGGTTTCCAGGTCTTTGCCTCCTTCAAGAGGGACAATCTGTCGCATGGTGCCATCAATAGGGTGCAGCAAATTCCCAAAGAAAACAATGGGTTACCCAATCTATATCACCGACAAAGTGATAACAGCTCAGTGGCTTTGAACATCCAGGTATTTGGGCTTTGACTTCATCATGCATCAAAGCAAACTGTGATTGTGTAAAATCCACCTATTTTTAGTAAAGGAAAAGACAAAAAGGAAATTTTGGAACATACAGTTGAGTGTATCAAGTATATTCTAGTTTCACCATCAGGAAAAGGAATATCATCCTGATTGTAGAAGTGGAGAATGCTAAGGAGATCATGCTGGGATGGTTCTGATGCAGCCAAGTATATTTGTGCATCGAAGAACACAATTCGCAAGCCTAATACCTGGCGCAGGCTCCCGAGGGCTGTAATAGCAGTAATAGTTGCTAGACTGTTGAAATCAGAGACTTGAGTATTGGTTTGAGGTGTAGGCAGCATGAGTTGGAGATAGGTGAGAGCAGAGCAGAGGAGTTGCACAGCAGGGAACTGAGTGCTGCTACAGTCAGCCACAAGCCAGGTTTATATTCGCACGAAGAGGGCCAAGGAGCAGCAACAGCGAATGCTGGCCAACGCTCGAGAACTTTCGCTGGCAGCTAAAAGTGCAGGGCCAGGTTGCTAAGCAAACCAGTTTAGCCTAGTCAGGTTAATTAAGTCACCGCGGCAATGCCAGCAGTCCTGGAGGCAATAGATTTACTGCTTCAATAGTGCAAAAAGCTCGTGGTTGAATTACAGATTTACACTGTACATAGGATCTATCACTGGATATGCAGACTTGCACATCCAGCGGAACTAAGCAAATGCCCTTGTCCATCACATCCAGCAAGCCGGCGATCTCGGCAAACGCCAAAGCATTCAGCCAGTCGGCCAGGAATTGGGCGAGCTCAGGCGATCAGGCCAAGTCGCAAGTGCCCCCGCGCAGGTTGGGCTCGAACTGAGCAAATGGCGAGCACCGCGAGGGGAGGTGGAGCGACTTCACGAACCGAGGGGAGGTGGATCGGCGGCGGGAACCGAGGGGGGGATCTGTGGGGAACCTGGTACTTGTCCTCTAGACCAGGTAGGGGGCGAAATTTTCCAAGCAAAGGCAGCAGGGTGAGGGAGCCCAGGTGCAGCGGGGCAGCGGGAAAATTTCGCGAATGGAGGCAGCGGGGGGGGGGGAAGTCCAGATGGCCGGCGGAGACTTCGCGAATGGAGCCAGCAGGGGAAGGGAGCCTAGGAAGCCCGCGAAATTTTCACGAGTGGGGGCAGCAGGGGGAGGGAGCCCAGGCGAGGCCCAAAAACCGGGAGGGAGAAGGGGGAGGGAGCCCAGGCAAGGCCCAAAAACCGGGAGGGAGGAGGGGGAGGGAGCCCAGGCGAGGCGCAAAAACCGGGAGGGAGGAGGGGGAGGGAGCCCAGGCGAGGCGCGAAAACCTGCGAGGAGCAGGGGGAGGGAGTCCAGCCAGGGCCCGAAACTCGCAGGCCAATAGGGGGGAGTGCCTAGGTGGCGGGCAAAAACTTTGCGAGCCAAGAGAGCAGTGAGTAGCAGTGAGCGGAATGCAAAAACTTTGCGAATTGCAGTGGAGTGCCAGAGAAGACTCTGCTCACCTGTGAACTGCCACCTCCAGCTTGCGAGGATCCTTCTAAGTTGGCCCACTCGCAGCTCCAGCAAAAGAAAGAGAGAGGAGGAGAGCAAGGCTGCCATGCAACCAGAGGAGGAGTAGGGGCTGCCCGAAAGCAAGCTGGGTCCTCAGCTCTGGGATGGGGGAGAAGTGCAGAGGCAGGTTGAAAATTGTGCTAATTTAGCCGCCAACTTGGTAGCCATGGGAAAAAAACTACAGCTGTGCACTTTGTGCACTCCTTTCCAGTGATTGCAAGTGCGATCAGTTGTACAATCACTCACTCATCTATCTCTGCCTCATCTGCACCTTGTCCTCCAAACATTCTGCCCTTATGTCCAGTGCAACCAACACACAAAAAGATCCCACAGCCAAGGCTCATGCTGATTACTATGCAGCTCTCCGGAAAGCCATTGCCAGCAGCCCTGAGGTGCAGTTACTCTTTGCTAACTATCATGTGGCTCAAGAGCCTCTTGTCAAATACCTCCAAGATTTGGCTGCTTCTTTCGGAAATCCTCATACAAATATCTCAGATAAGGAGCTAGTGAAGATAATGTATAGGGAAGTGGGTAGAATGTTGGCAACAGGGAATTATCCTGCTGTCACAGCAGCCTACAAAGTTTTTGAGGCAAAG
>JAEUWL010000170.1:0-51237 GCA_018524415.1 Podaxis rugospora
AGGTATGAGGTTGTTTTGCCTTTGAGACAGCCAATATACTGGCAAAGGGCAAATTCGGCAGCATCAGCTGAGTTCGAAATTATCGATTACAATCTGTATTACTAAGCGCGCTACAAGTCGCGCTACAGCCACAGCTACAGCTACAGCCAACTTTGAACGCGGCTAATACTCCGACGCGGCTTCCCTAGGTAAGTGTGACAAGTACCCGAATTTGTTTCTCTTGCTATACGTTGAATTAGAACACGAAAAAAATTGGAAATTGTAACTAAGGTATACAAAGAACAAATGGGGAAAGCGAAACAAGAATGGGAAGGGGAAAAGCGCAAAGCAGGGGGGAGCACAAAGGGGGGGGTTGAAGTACCGGTACTGTCAGTGCCCCGCATACCTTTCAACAACAGTTGTTTCACGACATGTCAAGTCCAAAAATAGAATGGAGGTCAGCGATATCCGTTGACAAAAGGAGTTGCGGTTTGTCTGACTGTCATAGAGTACGCTTCCCGGAACCTAAAGGGTGGTTACAACAATCGCGGCGGTGACTGTTGTCAAGATGGTCTGTCAGTCTGTTTTGAACCGTGACATTTTCGAAGTCCCAGCACCTTGAAGCTTGAGGAGCGACGATTAGCAAACGGGCCATGGGCGTGCTTATTGTGCTCTGTTCTGCAATGCCGCTCGGAGAATCAACGCCGCAGCTTTGATGTTCACCACGCCAGAACCGCCACTCAAAGGAATCGACAACTGCGGACACAGAGTTACAGGGTCGTGGCAACTGTTAGTGCCGTCTCGGCAGAATGCTAGAGACCCGACCTCAGATGTAAGGTCCTTCCCACCGGAGGAGATTATTCATCCCACACCGAATTCTGCCGAGGTTGTCATTTGATGCATCAGAACCATTTCATGGCGAATAGACAGTTCGTAGATTACGATGTTACACTGGTGTTTATGGCCCTTGCGTAGCTGGATGCTCGTTGACTAGACGGGTCAGAATGCTCGGTGTTGGATTATGAGCATTTTATAGCGAGGGGGGGGGGGGACCGAAGGCTGTCACGTTGAGGTGAGTCAACGGCGTGGCGTCAAATCCAGAGTTATAACATGTAGATGAAGGAGTATAAGCATCTTGGCAGTGCACCTCGGCCTAGAGACAAGCAATGATACATGCTTAGTACTACTGACTGCTATGGAAGGGCCGTCCCTGAGTTGGTATTTGTTCTTTATTGTACTCTGTGTCATGCTGCGGGTCAAGCGCAGGGTCGAGGCAGTGCAACTGTAGACAATCTGCTGCGCAGGTAGCCACAGTTGCCAAGTGTCGCCCAAAATAGCAAGGTGGACCTGCAGACATTTTAGTCCTCAACGGCGCGGGATTGGCGAGGATTTCCAGGGGAAGTGTGAGAGGATTGGACCAGCGTTGGAAGAGCTGGGGGAGGGTATGCTCATGTGAACAGGGTGCGAATATTCTCAGGGAATCGCGGCCGGTGCAAGGGGAGATATATAGCCCCAGAACTACGAAGATGGTGATGTTGTTTGTTTGTCCAGAGACGCTCCATCTGTGAGGAGCACTGCCGCCTCATATTTCACACGTACTACAAGTGACAGTTCATCTCTCTCTGCTACTCCATTCCCATTCCTTCCTTTCTTCATATACCCGCCGCCCCTTTCCCCTCTTTCTCTCCTTCGCCCCCACCAATGATCCCCTTGTCGCTCGCTCCTTCTCTACTCCTCCTTCTCACCCTCTCCGCCGCGGCGGACCCTGTCCATGTTAGTCTCGCAAGACGAGCTACAGGCAATCGAAACGCAAGTTGGTATGCTGCCGCTGGGGAACGGCTTCGTGGAAAGTATGGCTACGGGCCCTCAACAGACAATCAGAGAAGAGGTGTGCATCGCGTCATCAAGCGTGCTAGCACTGCTGGAATTCCTATCATCAACGAAGTACGTTCGTTTTTCCCTCCAGTCAGTGTTCCCCCCTTATCTCCTTGCAGAATCAGGACGCTAGCTACCTGGGATCACTGAGCATAGGCACACCGTGAGTCGTTCATTTTCTTCTCTTCCGTGTCTTGTGGCATGCTCTATGGCTCTCCTTACTCTCTTCTGCGCTTCTCTGTCGAGTGAGAGCAGTTGGAATGGAGTGGTCGCTTCATTCAACTGTTCTATCCTGTTCATGGTCTGGGACTTTGTGTGCTGACTCGTCGCGGTGGGACAGGCCACAGAACTTCAACGTTGTCTTGGACACAGGGTCGTCTGATCTCTGGGTTGCTGATTCTTCTTGTTCTGGATGTGATCCAACAACACATACCTATGATGCATCCCAGTCATCTACGAATCAACCCTCTTCCGGTGTAGATTCGCGCACGTCGATTCGGTATGGTTCTGGTCAGGTCTCCGGAACGATAGCTCGGGAAACGGTAGCAATGGGAGGTTTCACAGTACAGAACCAAACCTTCCGTGAGTGTTTCTTCTAGGTGCCATATTTACCGCACTTCTCATGCAACAATCTAATAGTGCAAGTTGATCGATTATCCAGCAGCCTTGTTGATAACACGCTGTCTGGAATTATGGGTTTGGCGTTTGATGCCATTGCCAACACGCGTTCCACGCCATTTTGGCAGACGCTTTCTGATGGTGGTCAGCTTACGAACAAGGAAATGGGATTCTGGCTTAACAGACAACGTAACAACCCGTCAGCAAGTGACGTTGAATTTGGAGGAATATTCACTCTAGGTGGTACCAACTCGAGTTTGTACACTGGCGACATCGACTTTGTCAATATGCCTGGTACACAGCGGACGTTCTGGCTTCTGAGCATGACAGGCGAGTCATACAGGCTAGCCCCTTTGCTTACTAGGGTTTCTAAAAGAACTTTCTAGGATTGAACGTTCAAGGCCGCGATATCCAGATATCGGGTGGTGACGCTTCTCTTTCTGCTATAGATACTGGAACGACCCTCATTGGCGGCCCTTCCGCTGATGTACGCAATTTCTGGGCTGCTGTGGATGGTGCACAGGAAGTTGGAGACCAAATGCCGGGATTCTGGGCATTCCGTGAGCCCCGTTTTCTGGGATTATCGCATAACTTCACTGAATTCAACCTCACACACAGCGTGCAGCACGAACCTCCAAGTTAAAGTGACCTTTGGCGGCAAGTCGTGGCCCATTGATCCGGCTGACATGAACCTTGGCCCTGTCGATAGGAGGGGCCAGTTCTGCCTCGGAGGAATCTTTGATCTTACTCTTGGGAGTGACATCGGGGCAGGGTCAGGGAATCCCAGTTGGGTCGTTGGCGATACCTTCTTGGTACGTCTCCATTCTCATCTGAGGTCTGAACAGCAAACTGACGTACTCTAACTGCTAACCCCCGTTGTTATTTCCTATTGTTGCCTCGCTTATGTCTCGCATTATCGCATCCCTCCAGAAAAACGTTTATTCGGTCTTCCGGGCAGATCCCCCTTCTATTGGATTCGCCCAGTTGTCCGAAGCAGCGGGAGGGTCAGGTACGGCCCCTCCTCCGTCTGCAACGTCGCAAAGTCCGCTCACAAATACCGTTTCTCCTCCCTTCCAAACTGGTCAAACCGATGGCGCATTCAATACCTCCTCACCGCTCGCTACCTCTGGACCACTTCCCACAGGCGATCCTGGAGCAAGTGAGTGGTATTTCCTCTTTCCTTTTTTCGGGCTGACGTGACGATCAATGTAGAGTCGGGCGCTGTTTCCGTACATCCTTCTGGAGGGATGTTGACAATTTTGGGGTCGTCGGTGTTTGCTGGATTTTTCTCCGTTGTTTTTGGACTACTATAACGTTGCTTTCTGTGGATTTAAGACCAGAGATAAAGGACACTGATATTGGTTTTAATTTAATCACTCATGTTTTTATACGCGGCCACGTGATTGACGCGTCTTGCTATTGATGTTCGCGTCCTGAATTGGCAATAAGTCGTGATTGTATTCCACCAACCTCCTGCTGCGCAACAAACACCTCATAAGGCGACAAGATGTCACGAAGAAAGCCTGTTCCTCGCGCGGACAGCCCACACAGCGAGTCATCGTCGACGCACGGATCTGTCGATTCCAGCGTGAAGCGCTACAGCCTGACAGATCCTCCAGTGTCTCATCCAGCAGAACAGGAGGCACATCTCCTTCCTTCCAGCCACGGTCACGCCTCTAACGACGCCATGAATCATCCACCCCTCTCCGCTACCATGCGCAATGCTACCGCTTCCGAATACGACGGTGAACGACAAGCATACGACCAACAGCAGCAACAACCCGCGCGAGAATATCGACCTTATCAACCGGGCCAGTATCTCGCGCCAATTATTACAGGGGAAACTTTAAAACTCGACGAAGTAGCTCCGCATTCGCAGGGATCATCTGAGGGATCGGACCCCTTCGATGACCCATCCACACCCATTGCTCAGCCCACGCAGCTCCACTACGGTCTCCCTGCACCCCAGAATGGAATGTATCAAGTTTATGAGCAGCAACAGCCCTCATTATCCGTCTCATCCTTGGATTATCACAGTCAGACGAGCTCGGAATTCCATTCCCAACCAAGCTCCTCTGTCCACTCTTACACGCCCCTGAATGGTGGAGAACCATTACTCGCAGGTTCTGACATCGACCATTTCCAACATGATGCCGAGGCGGCATATGCCAGTGGGACAGTGTACTCGACGTCACCATATCGACCCCCTCGATCCCGCTCGCCAACACCTGCTGTTGATGATGAGGATTATTACATCGTCGGCAACGAAAGCGTGCATTTTACTGGTGGATTCGATGATCCAGAAAAGGCGATGCTACAGGAGCAGTATGCAGGATACCCTATGAAAGGGGAGCACCTTCCTCCAGGGCATCAGAATATCGTGTATGACCCCTACCCGCCTACACCTACGTCCTTACAAGCTTCCCTCCCTGAAGCACTCGATACGCAGCACTTCGGTCCTGCACCTTCTGGCAGGGTAATTCGGAGACACAAGACTAAGAAACGAGTGCTTTTGACGAATGGCAACCTCGTTGTGAATCTAGATGTACCGCCGAGGTTGGTGTTACCGAGGAGAGGCACGCCTGAGATGATGCAGACGAGGTATACGGCTGTGACCTGTGATCCGGATGAGTTTGAGAAGAATGGATTCTTTTTGAGACAGAATGAAAGCGGGAGGAGGACGGAGTTGTTGGTTATCATCACCATGTACAATGCGAGTTCTTGTTCGTGGATTCTTGGGCTGTGGACGGGTGCTGATCGTGTGGTTTAGGAGGACGAGGTGTTGTTTTGCAGGACGCTGTATGGTGTTATGCGGAACATTTCTCATCTGTGCACTCGCAAGAATTCGCAGACATGGGGGCCTAATGCTTGGGAAAAGGTGAGTTAAACATTCTTCCGGTTTATCTTCCCCCTACCGTTTTGCTTTGACATCGGAATCTTGGAATGTTTATCGTTCACACGTAGGTCGTGGTATGCATCATAGCCGACGGTCGCAAGAGGGTTCATCCTCGGGTCCTCGACTGCCTAACGCTGTTGGGTGTGTATCAGGCAGGCGGACACATGAAGAACATGGTCAACGAAAAGCAGGTTACTGCACATGTCTTCGAATATACCACTTCCTTCGCGCTGGACTCAAATTTACATTTCAAGTTCCCGGATAAGGGTATTGTCCCTACGCAGATCATATTTTGTATGAAGGAGAAAAACCAGAAGAAGATCAATAGTCATCGGTGGGGCTTTAATGCTTTTGGAGCTATGCTCCAGGTAGGTGGTTTCTGTGTACATAGTACATCGTACTAACGATTACTTGGTGTAGCCGAACGTATGCGTTCTGCTGGATGTTGGCACACGACCGGGGAACAATAGTATATATAAACTCTGGAAAGCGTTTGATTTGAACTCGAACGTTGGCGGAGCATGCGGTGAGATTTCGGTGTACAAGGGAAAGAATTGGTCCCTACTCTTGAATCCCCTTGGTATGCGTCCCAGTCGTTGCGTGTTCCTGGCATTCATTCATCAAGACTTGTCCGACAGTTGCTGCGCAGAACTTCGAATACAAGATCAGCTGTATTCTAGATAAGCCTACGGAAAGTATGTTTGGGTATATCAGTGTGTTGGTGCGTTTTCGTTTCTTCGTACTGTATGGACCTGGTAACTGACTTAACAATAGCCCGGCGCATTCTCAGCATATAGATACATTGCCCTGCAGAACAACGAACGGGGTCAGGGACCGCTTGCCTCGTATTTTAAGGGTGAAGTCCTGCACGGCAGAGACACGGATATATTTACTTCGAACATGTGTAAGTGTTCAACTGAAATTCTCTGAATTATTTGCTGATATCTTTGAATGTAGACCTCGCCGAAGATGTAAGTTCAAGCTCCACCACGTGATAGAATGCTGACGACCTCGCTCAGCGTATTTTATGTTTCGAACTGGTAGCAAAAACTAACTGCAATTGGTGTGCCTTTTGTTCCTATCACCCCGCCTTACGTTAACAGCTGAGGCACAACAAAGGGTTCTAAAATACGTCAAGGGTGCATTCGGAGAGACGGACGTCCCAGATTCATTACCAGAGTTCATCTCCCAGCGACGGCGATGGCTGAATGGATCTTTCTTCGCCGCGACTTATGCTATCGCCCACGTCGGCCAGGTACTACGTTCGGGTCACAGTATGACGAGGAAGATTGTGTTAATGACGGAAACTGTTTATAACATCATAAACCTGGTTTTTGCGTGGTTTAGTATTGTGAGTAATAGCGGTTTTCTACTTTCCTTGGCTGACTTAGACCCTGGATTATAGGGGAATTTCTACCTCTTCTTCGTAAGCCATGCCATTTGACCTCTCATTTCGGGGACTGCTCAATGACATCACGGGCTACAGGTCGTTCTGACCTCTTCGCTCGAGGATCCTTCCTTCCATCTGGAAGGTATCAAATACTTCAATACCCTGATGCAATACCTGATGGGCTCAATGGTCGTATCATGTTTCATATTCTCTATGGGTAACCGACCTGCTGCGTACGTTAATCATGCCTCGTGAGTATGGGGTCTGACTCACTCCTCGATCCAGATCAAAATGGAAGTACAAGACGACCAGTATCATTCTGGCGATCCTGATGTTATATATGATAATCGCATCGATTGTATGTTCTTTGGAAGCCGTCAGACAGGGAGGGACTGCGAACTCGATTATGTTGCTGAGCGTGCTAGTTACTTATGGCCGTGAGTGGGCTGGCTTTCTTGATCCTTTTAGTCTCCTGACAGCGGGCTTGTAGTATATGCTCTGAGCAGTATACTGGCCTTTGATCCTTGGCACATGGTTACGAGTTTCATTCCTTATATCTTCCTTTCGCCAACCTATATCAACATTCTGAGTGTGTATGTTTTGCTTCCATCTTCCTCACATCCTGGCAAACGCTAATATGCGTGCATAGCTACGCATTCTCAAACCTAGACGATGTGAGTTCGTTCAGCCATTGAAAAACAACCCAAGGCTCATCTTTTCACACAGATATCTTGGGGCACGAAACAAGACAACACGCCGGATACAGACCTTGGCGCTGTAACACAAGATATCAACTCTCAAGTCGATGTTGAGCTTTTCTCGGACACCGCAGATGTAAACTCCCTATATGAGGAAGCGCTATCAAATCTGCGAGATCGGAAACCCGCGCAACGTCCCGGTAAGAAAAATCGAGTGCGGACGGATGCAGAGAAGGAACAAGCTGCGAAGGATTATTATGCGAGTGTACGGACAAACGTGTTGCTGGCGTGGGTGTTGTCGAATGTAAGCCTTACGCTTATGATGTAGGTACTACAGCCTCACGAGCCCGTTTGATAGGGTTTACTGTTGTTAGCCATTTTGGGCGGTGTTTCGACATCGAACACCTTCGCTCGGGATGCTGGGGTCAATCGGACGAAGGCGTATTTGGTTTTCATTCTCTCATTCATGGCGATTACAAACTCGGTGGTATGTCCCTATTTCCTCATACAGATTCACTGCTAAGCGGGCTATTGGATGCGTCCCATAGCGGTTTGCTGGCTCAACGCTGTACCTTATGGCCCGGTTGATTACTGGGTAAACTAACCTCGATGACCTCAACCTTATGATATTTTTGACATTATTGTTAATGTATGAGTATCTTTGATAGACTTGTGGACAGGCTCGGACGATATACATTACTGCGAACGAAAATCAATACGTTGACGCCCCACATCGGTCGGACTTGAAGATTGAATAATTGGAGAAGGATAGAAGCATGGAAACACACTCCTAGGTTCTTGACTGGATGCGTATTTCCCAACGGCGCCGCTGAAGGTTACTAATTCACATTGCCCTTCGGCCGCGGCTTCCCTCATTAGCCAAAAATCACACGTGCCCTATCGCTGGGATGGACTGGCAATTGGCCTAGACTTTGAACGGGTTTGCGTATCCAACGGCCTGTCGACATTGGTGCTCGGAAGGTTGCTGTGTGCTCTGACCGCCAGGATCGAAGTGGTAAAGCCGTTAATCCCGTCACGAGTCAGGTCACCCTGACGTCTTGGATCCTCCAAGCCGGTGCCTGTGCCTGTCGGGGTACGTGTGGGTCTGTGCAGACAGGAATGATCTGATCTGTGAACGTCTGGTAGGAAGAAGAGAGTATGTGCCAAATTCTTGCTACAACTCCTTCGCTTGCTGGGATGACACTGCCCAAACGATGGGGCGCGTGACCTCACGCGTGTGGTATGGAAACGTAGCAAATTCTATTTACGAGGAACGGAAAGAATGTATGGGAACTAAAGATACAGTACACATGAGGGACAGATATTATTCGGACCACCGCCAACGTGATCCGTTACTTTATTCCAGTGACAGCATATGTATGTGTTCGGTAGGGTCGCGTACAACCAAAACGGTGCAGTGACCACATTGCAGTGTCATGTATGTTGCCTAGTTACTCACGGCTCCGCACACAGATCAGTCCCCTTCTCACCAGAATCGACGCGGCCACCCCAGGATACCCGGGTCCAGTAGTTCCGAAATGTAAGGTTGTTCCACAGCTCACTCCACGCGAGTCGATCCTCACAACCATAATCTCGTCAGAATCACCCCTCTACAAACATGGCCTATCAACACTTCCAGAAACAAAGCGAAGTCGAGCTCCTTACAGCGGAAGTAGGGCAATTAAACCGCCAGATTGAGCCTCTATTGGGAAAGCGAGCCAGACTTCTGCGCCGCCTGAATGACTTGCAAGCGTATACAAGCGTACTACCACTTGAAACGTTAGCCCTCATCTTTGAATATGCCTGCGCTCTTCCGCCTGGCATTCACGACGATGATCCCCATTTCCCAGTCGTTTTGGGAGGTGTTTCGACACACTGGCGCGAAGTGGCCTGGTCCACACCGTCACTTTGGACAGCGTTGGCCATCACCCTGAGAAGTGCACATGTTGCTCCTATAGCGGCCATATCGCTCTTACGTCTGTATCTCGAGAATGCAGGAAGGCACTGCTTGTCGGTACGAGTCCACATATCAGACGAGGTAAACGACCAAGATGACGCTGAGGCTTCATGTGGCTTGGAGTCGGGACAAGTTCCCGTCGCGGAACTCTTCCATCTTCTGTCACGGAGTCCGGAACGAATAAAGGAGATGATGTGCGATTATTTCTACCCTAGGTGGTGGTCTTTGGTGTCCACAGCGATTGACGACACTACTGTATTCCATAACCTGGAATATTTGCACCTGGGCATACCGCTTGACGCACCGGAAGCCCCAGCGATCGAAGGTGAAACGGAGGACTCCTCCGAGTCGCCTCTTATCAGACGCGCTCCTCGACTTCACTATGTTTCGTTGCTAGCGGGTATCCCACCTATCCCACTTCCTTTAAAGCAAATCACCATTCTTTCGTTGGAAAGCATACCCATTGATAAATGCATGGGTCTGCTTAAACACTGCCCCAACCTGACTGACTATCACTGTCGGAGACCCCTGGAAGCCTCCGGTTCCGAACGCCCCCTCCAAAATTCGCTGACACTGAAACACATGGAATGCTTTGGCTGGGCATTTGGCTTCAGCGAATGGGACCTTGCCCTGTTCAATCATGTCCAACTGCCAGCAGTCGAGCGGTTCAAATGCGAAAATCAACATATGGATTCCACCTGTGATGTGCTCGTCCCGTTCGCGGAACTTATCGCAGCTCAAAAGCAGTTTTTCTCGCTTCACTCAAGTCTGGTCGACTTTGAATGCTCCTCGACATCTGCCTGCAATACCAGTGCTCATTGCCTACTCAAAACCCTTCCGAATTCCATTGAGGATCTCCACTTTTTGGATGTGGACGAAATGGAAGGGGAGGAGGTTTCCCAATTTCTCACCCTCAAGGAAAATAACCAGGAGAACATCTTGCCTCGATTGTCAATGCTGACGATGATAGGCACGTTCACCAATAATCTACAGTCGGCTATGTCTCGGGGATACTTCATGGAGATGATCAACTCCAGAAGGCAAGGTCCCGAGGAGAAATGGAAGAACTATACTCGTCTACGTTGCATTTACCTTGGCTGCAAGCGCAATGAGGGGCCAGGCGAGCTGAGAACCCATGATCTTTCAATAGATCAAGAGGCGGAGCTCCAGGCATTCGTCGATCGCGGCTTGCGGATAGTCACAGCCAACTCTGAGGGAACAGCCACCGTATGGCAACCTAAGGGTGGAACGCTCTAAGGCTGCTGGTGAAATGGCTACATACATAGCTTGGACATTTGATAGCCATCTATCCAGAAAAAGTCCGATATTCATACATACATACATATGAGAATCCATCCAATACAGTGTGGATTCTCAAGACAAACGGCTTAGGAGTTCAAGCAAAAAGATAATCATAGAAAGAAGTCTGTTTGCCCAGATTTGCTACTCTCAGGCTGGCGGCCTGACGTTTCTTCCTAGCGGATACGAGACGCCGAGCACGCGCGGGAGAACGAGAAGGAGAGGAAGTGTTCCTAGTCCATCGTCTGTTAGAGGGAAGGGGGGATTGGCGCAGATGGGATATCCTGACGGGAGAGGATTCCCTGCCGTCTACAAGAGCTTCTCGAACTAAATCCGCTGCATCCTGAGTCAGAGTCTTGTCCGGATCAACATCCTGACGATATTCCCCGGCCGCGCCCTGGGCAGCGTCATGGGCATTCCCCAAGCTTAGACTAGCGATGGAATCGGCAAGTTCTTGGCCAGCCTCGCTACCAGATTCGTCTCCATATGCATCAGCATCCCCGCTGAGGACAGACCATTCGTCGGCCTCCCTGACGGCAATATCGCTTGCTTGACTCGTAACAAGAGGTGAGGATGGAAGGGAAGCCTCCTGGATAGAGTCAAGGTTGCCAGAAGTGGCAATGACCCCTGTAGCAATCTTGGGATTGGTAGGTGGTTCGTCAACGTCCGAATCAACCAAGTCGCGATCGGAGACGAAGTCAGAGTCTACATCGGTACTTTCAGGATGAGAGGAATAGTCTATATCTGTGACAGGAGGCGTTTCAAGCGCTGTAGCCGCCCGGTAGTCGGGTTGCCGGACGTTTGGACGGAGGAGGTAGGTTAGACGTTCACTAGAATCGCCTTTACCTGGGCGAAGGTGTAAAAGGTTACTGTAATACACTCATCTTTGGGACGACTTACTGAAGCTGACGACTTCATGGTACCGCGCACAGCAGTGCACGACATAACGCGCAAAAGCGTCATCGGCGATGCTCCACACGAGCTGCAAAGGAGTGCGAGAGACTTCCACGATGGATCCAGTGGATCCAATCTCTCTACCTTCACTCATGTTGACTTGCAAATTGGCAAGTCCGGCAGCGTTGGATTCATCTGGTCGTAGCATGACCCCTCCTTGAAGCCATTGCACTATTTCTCCTTCAATTTCTCGGACGAGAGGTTCGGCTCTTCCTCCCGCCCGGCGGAGCTCCTTTCGCATGCCCTTCATACTTAAAGAAAAGCGACCCGCATTAGCGGACGCGGGGTCACGGGTTGGCAGTGTTGCAACGGGAACTTTGACAGTCCGAGGAAGACAGGGAGGCAAAGGCTCAGGAAATGTAGACTTGTTCGAGGGGGTTGGCAAGGCGTAGTCCTTCCTGGTAGCGGCGACTACGTGAGGGTTCCCGACGAAGTGTGCTGGATAGAAACGTATCGGTATAAGGAAGTGTTTGCTACGCTTGATAGATTGGGAGAAATGAAGGGAACAGACCGTTGTCTTTGCGCCTGACCCAGCGTTTCCCTTCATTCTGGTCCCTTCTAATTTTCTTGAAGCTAACTTGGCTGGAAGCTGGAAGCTCGGCGGAAGGGCCGCCAAGCAGGTGAGCGTAACGATCATTCAGGCCCGGGTTCCGAAGGATGGCTGGAAATGAAAGCACTACTGGGGCTGATGTTGGAGTAGTTGTATCAGCCATTCTTCCGTTGCGCTGTCCAGGATTGATGAGCGGAAGTCCTGAAGGAGAGGTGAGACGAATTGTATCACTCAGCAGGTCTGGGATCGCCCAGGGGTGTCGCGTTACCGATCCAGTATCGGCTAGTATTGGTCGCGACGATGGTGAGACTGATTTGTTGTCATCCTCGAGTCACCGGATCTCTCTATTTGGGTCGGACCGCGGCTGCCGCCACCAGTCCTGCTCTGATAAACCAGTATCAAACAGCAGGTTTCCCTCCACAACGACTTAAAAAATAACGCACATGTTGTCGACCTTCAAACAGACGACCAATACTTACATTGCGCGATACAGTGACTAATAATTATAAGTTCGGGAACGATGTAGGTCCTCTTCTTGTCGCATACTATCTCTCGCTTATGGACCTCTTGATGTGATCTCCGGGCCCCCTCGGTCGAGTAAGGAAATTGAAGATGCCGGGGAAATACGCGTAAGCTCGATACACCGAAGCAATTTAACTATTGGAAGACGATTCTCCTTATGGCAGCCTCATGTGAGAGCGACAATGATCACTTTGGCTCGGTCCTACAACACTTCCGAACAGAACCACTAGCGGCATTGAATTTTAGGATCATATGTTTTGAGGTCGGACAGCTCTAGCTTTACCACGCCTATCATCTGGGTTCCGTTCAGCGCCACATAGGACAGGCGGTATGGACAGGTGTTGCAACTACACGTACCCTCATGTACCAACATGTACCTAGCTTAATATCAAGTGTCGTGTCGGTCCTGTTAGGACTGATATTGATTGGGCCAAGGGTTATATCCTTTATCGATTATCCATAGTAACCTTCTCTTACCCCTTCCATTCCGGGGGTTCTCAATTTCTAATAAAATTCGTGGCGCGACCTCTTCAACTTCTGGTCTCTTTTCTCTTGTCGTATAAGTAGCTCCCGATGCACTTGTATTAACGCTTTCCCGTCCTTCGCTTTCCTATTTATTCATTCGACCATAACAACTCTTGCTTCACCTCGCTTCCCCCATCCTCATCTATCCCAATAAAACCCAAGACCTGGTTCCGAAACTACCCCACGATAATGCTCGCCCTGGTCAAGGTTCCTTGCATCCTCGTCGCCATGGTTGGCTTACAAATAGCCGTCACCCCACCCCATCCTCCTCCAGCCGAAGAGGAGAAGGTGGCCTCCACGAGACTGGAAGTTATTCTCAAGCAACGTTCAGGACCTTTGATCGTCAAGGTATGCTGGTGCAATTTGCCGTGTTATTTGTATTATATTAAGTGACCCCGATCATTCATATCTATTTCATTTCAGAGCATCTGCTGGGGAATGGGCCTCGCTGAAGTAGCTGTTATACTCGCCAGTTACGCGCCATCACTACCCATATCCAACACGATTCTCTCAACTCTGATATTCACCAGCGGCAGAGCAGAACGGATTCATCCGTCATCCCTATTTTTTGTCGGAACATTGTTGACGGCATTTGGAGGATACATCAGATATAGGTGTTACGAAGCACTGGGGAATATGTTCACTTACGAGATGAGCATCCGGAAGAATCACGTCCTCGTGACCTCTGGTCCATACAGGTTTGTCCGACATCCAGGATATACTGGTGTCCTTGTCACCGTAGCTGGAATGCTGCTGTTACTCGGAGCGGAGGTGAACACTGAATCCCTTCTGTGACTAATCGGAGACTGATAGCCGTGCTTGGGCTAGGGTTCTTGGCTCAGGGAAAGTGGAGCGATAGAGACTAAACTCGTCAAGGGGCTCACGCTACTCAATCTGGCCATGGTCTCGACGATCACCACTGGATTGCTGAAACGGATGCCGAAGGAGGACGTGGCGTTGCACCAGCTTTTCGGGAAAGAATGGGAGCATTGGGCGAGAATGGTTCCATACAACCTGATCCCTTGGATATTCTGAACGGAAGTGTTTCATTTATGGTATCTTTATTTTCTAAGTGTACTTAATTTCAGACGGATCCATCAACTCACGGAATATTCCGACGGGGTTTTTATATCTGCTAATGTTTATATCAGGAATCAGAGTTGTCCGTATGTTGACTCGCACAACTCGGTGCTATTGAAGATAGGGGAAATAATCAAACATGCACTAACATTATATGAAGTCCCACAAAACAACTGAAAACAGAAGTAAACGTAGCAAAGGCAAAGCGTGCGGCAGGTAGACTCATGACATTTCTTCATCAGTATCGGAAAGCATCTCTTTGCTCTTACTATAGGTTCAACAGTCAATTTTGGCATGTGAGAATGAGAAGCATATGCACGTACAATTGCTTTTTGCGAGGACTGGCGGCCTCTTCATCGTCATCGTCTCTGACAACACGTTTCTTTGTTGTCCGCTAACAGCAAAGTCAGATCTCTGGTAAAAAAAACCGTAAATCAAAGCCAGGTACTGACCTTCTTCGCCGGCCTCTCAGCTTCATCCTCATCGGTAAATATTGCCCCCTCTTCATCACCTTGTTCGCTCCCTGCCTTCCTGAGCTTACCACGTCGTTTTTTGCGGGGTTCGCCTTCGTCTCCGCTAGGTACTTCGCTCCTAGGCTTCCTAGCTTTTTTCAGTTTCTTCTCTCTTTCCTCATCGCTCTCCATTCGGACTTCGCGCGTCCATTCCATGGCCTGCTCTCTGGCGAGACGACGTTCCTCGGCGAGTTTTTCGGCCTCGATGCGGAGTTTCTCTTGCAGCTCGCGCTAAAGGGAAGTAGGTCAGCCGGTGCTCGCCAAATAAGGGGAGGAAGCTAACCTCAGCAGCCTCCTGTCGTTCCCTTTCTTCTTGCCGCCTACGACGAGCCGCTTCAAGACGGGCTTGCGTTTCGGCTTCATGCTGTCTTTGGGCGGCCAGATGGTCTTCAGCCTTCCGGAGCATACTTTCACCGTATTTACGGCGATTGTCCGCGATGTCTCTACTGTAGGGCACTAATTGGGTTTTCACATTGGCAAGCGAAGCGAAAATCCTAGCCGTGATGTGTCAAATAGAGAAGATGATACAAAAGAGGTAGGCCAACTTTTGTGCATGCGACGCTTGATCGATGACCCGTTGAAGGTCGGGGAGCGTTCGTTTACTAGGTGGCAAGGCGAACAGCATTTCGGCAGACTTCTGTTGAATCATGGCAATATTGTACATGATAGCTTTGTCACCGGGCTGGATATGTAAGGCCTACAATTTATGTAGCAGCTGGAGCACAAGGAAGGATCAAGTACATACCTTTTGGGCATACTTGAGTGCAGTATTTAATGAGGGGTATGACTGATCTTTGGTGGCTTTGGAATACCACGATCGGCATAAGCACAGCAGGACAGATACGTTATGGCCGTCGTAAAACTTAGATGCGGTCTCGTACTAACCGAGCGGTGAGCCAAACACGTGCGGAGGAAGAAGATTGCCAAACTGACACTCTCAATTGCCCGGTCAAACTCATCGCATGAGTAATGACAATGGCCCATGTTGAAATAAACGCTACCGTCATCCTTCGACTCTCGAACCTTGGCAAAAATGTCTAGTGCCTCTCGGGCATTTTTGATCCTCTTCAATCCCTCGTCGGCCGGCACAGCCGAAGGTAAAGCGCCACCAAGCGTCCCTAGTGCATCCTCGGCGGTGACAATAGCCAGACCCTGGGCGGCAAAAGCGCATTGGGGATCCAATTGCAGGGCCTTTTCGTAAAACTCTGCGGACCGTTGAAAGCCTCGTTTCCGTTCTTTAACACCATCCGGTGTATTATCTCGACTCTCGCGTGATTGGTGATACTGAATCCAGCCGGCAGCACATAACGAGTACACGTCATATTTGTCGAAGTCTTTGAGAGTGCTGAACACGAAGTCTTTGGCGATCTTGATGGCGTTTGTTTGAATGAGGAAGTACGTATAGAATGCGCGGATATTCAAGTTACTGTTTTGAGACGTGAGACATTGCTTGATGAGCTCATGAGCCTCGTTGTGCCGATTGATGTTTGAGAGCATCTGGGCCAGCCGGATTTTTGCTTGAAATGAAGCTTCAGCACAACTTCGTGATATGAAGAATTCCACACACCGTCAACATACTCCGGGTGTCTGGAAAGCAATTTTTCATATGCCTCCTTCGCGAGGCCTTCCTCGCCTTGGTCCTCGTACACGCGGGCGAGGTTGTAGAGGATAGACGTGGACATTGCCTCGGATATATCCATACTCAATCCAGCTGCAGTCGTAAGCGCAGTTTCATACATCGTTCTCGCGGATGCGTAATTGGCTTCCAAGTGCTGTAATGCACCCAAATTGTTCAATAAGCGTGGATCAACTTTTCCAGTCGATTCACTGATACGCAAGGCTTCTTTCAACGCCTTACGCATCCGATCGAGGTTTTCACCTTGCCACAACCGGGCAATCTCAGCATGCATGTCCATATCGTCCATAATGGCACGCGATGAGCGACTCGGACCATGACCATTGGTTCGTGCCTCATCGAGCTCAATGCTCTTACTGACACGCTCGAAGAGATCCCGTGCTCGCGCCTTCTCCTCTGCCATATCAGCACTTGAGACGCCTGGTCTTGGGTGTGCGCGAAGGGACGCAAGCATCACGGTGGCTTCTAGAGACTTTTGAGGATTCGGGGGTTGCAATAGGGTATCCAGGGTATGAATCGCGGCAGGAATCTCGTCTACGGCCATGAGACTAGTAGAAATCGTCCCAAAGTGAACTAAAACGTACCGTTCTGTAGTTGCATCTGAGCCAGCCCTATGGCACCAAGAACGTGCTTGGGCTGTCCGTCCGTTGCTGCGGAGTAGAATCTTTTCGCTTGTACGTGAGAGCCTTCGGCGTGGCAAACTCTGCCGGCTCGAATGTGACCCTCTGTTAAGATGGTCAAAGTATCGGCGAATTGTATCGTGCGCTCAGCGAGTTTAAGTGCCTAAATGATGTCAATACCCTGATAATAACAAGAGTACATGACGATGTGACGAACTTACCCTCTTAAAGTTACCTTTGCGCAGGAAGATTTCACACAGAGCATTTGCAGCAGCAGCACTCTTCTGGTTGGCTTTGAATGCGGTTTCCACCAATTTCGTTCCCGAAATGAATGCTTGCGTTCGCTCAGCCTCTGGTAGTTGCGTGTTTTTGCTGCTGTTGATGGCGTCGAGACCAAGGAGCAGCTGAGCTGCCCACTCTGAAGGATTCTATTAACCCTGTTAGCAGCATTGTGAACGGAAGGGGCTATATCACTTGCCACTTCCAGGCTTCTCTGCCAGGCAGCTCTCGCCTTTGCTTTGTTATCCATAGCCCAGAAACAGAGTCCAATCCCTATCCGTGGATCCGGCTGACAATTGGGGTTATATCGCAAGACGTCTTGAAACAAGCGTAAGGCCTCTTTGAAATTGCGCCGAGCGTAAAGAATTCTTGCCTAACCAGACTCGGTTAACACGAAACAGTAGCACATCATACATAGACTACCTTTCCAAGCAACGCAACCAGATTGGTCGGTTTCACGGCAAGGACACCGTCAAATGACCGCAATGCATCATCCATGGAGCGTGTGGCCAATTGTTGGATACCTATAGGGGATCAGTTCCGGAGAAAAAAGATGAGAACAAGGGTACAAACCCCGTGTTAGGAAAGCCAGTGTTTCATTAACGTGTTCACCGGAATCCCGGCCAACTCGTTCGGCAGCGTTCAGAAGCTGCGCGGCTTCACGATAATAATCTTCCTTCGGACGTTCCTCGTTCATGAGATCCTGTCCTGTACGAGAAATGAATGGTTGCACCTATGAGGTGTGGTTTCACATACGAGCATCGGACAAGATGTGCTTTGGTGCTGCCCTTGAACGGGCGATCGTGATGTTAGCCAGAAGACAATGGATTGGCGGAAGAGATGCTGTAGAGCCATTCGCCTGGAAAGCTGCACGAGAACTGAGTAGACACGAAGGGAGACAGGGTTACACATACACTCAACAGCTGCTAAAGCTATTCGTTCAGCGCCATCTAGGTATCCCTTTCTCCAGTATTCTCCTGCGAGCTTGGTCCAAACCCAATCTTTGCACTGTCCGTCCTTCAGCAAATCCAATACATCGTCTGGGTTAGGGTCTAAGTTATCGAGGTCGATTGTTATGACTTCTGCGGTTCCAAGATCAATATCCACTGTGCGGCCGGGCGAGAATGTGTCGGCATCATCCATTGGAGAGTGTGTAATAAAGCCTTGCAGTCGTTGCGAGCTTATATCACAAGCTATGGATGAAGTAAGCGGCAGTAAAGTGTTGGCTCTGGAGTTAGAATATGAGTTCTGCGTGAGGCGCAGTTGGAAGTCAAAGGGTCCTGGACATTTCGCTCACGTGGCCATGTCCATCACGCTTTATTTACCCCTATCTAGTCTTGTTCTCTTTTCCTCAGCTTTAGAGAATTAACCAAACCCCGCCTATAAGCACCAACGGAAGTTCGGAACTGTTCAAAAAGTCTTGGCTCCTCATATACCGAACCTCGATCAGCGCTTTAGGTGAAACGTCAGTTATCGTTCACACCAGTCGATCTTCAGACGAGCATGATAGATAACAAATTATGACATCCCGTAGGTAAGCTCCCTGAACAAATACAGTTGTGAACTACTGCAACACACACCCCGGCTCTGGGTCGTAGCTATTTAAGGTCTCGTTTCATCTCTACTGGGACAACCCCACATGTCATTGAGATCTTCGACTTTCCGGATGTATAACCTTTAATAGTCCCAGCGGGGAATCGACCTCCAACAAGTAGCTCTTGGGCCGTCATTAAATCGTGTCAGCTTTCAACAGTTTTCTGTCTGTCCTGGGCTCTATGCCGTCAAGAAAATTCAGGAGGCTGTTGGCCATACATGCCCTTAACTTGTGAGGCAATATCAACAGCTTTATAACAGCATCGACAAAATAGTTACATACATTCATGGGTGTGCAATTTCCTTTTGCCAATAATTGTCCAATGTGAGCTACTCACGGTTCTCCCCCCGGTTTGGATTTCATTCACCGACAATCCCACCATAACACCACAACTCTCCGAACAACAGCAGCGGCTTCCGAAGATCTTACTAAATGATCAAAGCATGGGAGGTTCGGCTGTTTTATGTGCCACAAATACTGTACAACGTGCTTCTGGGTCGCGGAAACGAGGCATCCCCTGAATCCTCAAGCATGGCGAGTTACATATAGAGGAGGCCAATAGCAACTCCTCGTACCCCAGTCTCCCTCGCACATATCGCTATTCAACCGGAGTTTCCCTTCCGCATCCTTACACGGGAGCTGGATGCAGGAGCGATTGAAAGTCAACGGTCATGCTCCCGCTCCCCACTCGCTCGTTACAGGATCTGGAGGCTGCTCGAGGTTCGTGATTTCATGTCGGTGCCAGAGGATGGGGAACCTCATGTCGGACGCAGTTGCTTCTTTGGCATTCCTCATTTATGAGATTTGCATCACCCTCGATCAAGAGATTGGTTTCATTTGGACGCAAGTGCCACTTCTTTTTTTTCCTTCAGGGAAGCGTTTCTAATTCCCTACCTAGAAAATCTAACAAAAGCTGGCTCAAGTGGCAGTATTTGTTCACGCGATACTTTGCACTGGCTGCTTTGATGTAAGTGAACCTTTTCGGCCGCGTCCTGGGAAAGACATTGACCTCTCCAAATACTAGGGCGAACCGGTCGGTCGAAATGCTAGTGACGATGCGCACCGAATCACTTCCCCCTCCACTGCGCAACTTGTTTTCATGCCAGGTCGTCATTGGAGCAGCCCTAATGCTCTCGGTGGAGGTTGTCCTTATGGCAAGAGGTGGGCAACTACGTCTTTAAATCTTCTAACATTTCTCATGATACTCCACAGTATATGCCCTCTATAAGTATTCCGTCGTTGTTGCCTGTATGTTTGGGATACTGTTCGTGTGCGAGATCATCTCTGCCATCGTCGGTGTCGCCCTCAGGCGTCCACAGGCGGACTTGACCCCTGAAATGGTCTCGGTATCAAGTCCAGACTCCTTTATTTATTTTGGGTGTGTCTAGTTGTTATCTCGCCCTGGGGATGACCATAGTAATGAAAATCACGATAGTGTAACTGCCATCATCTCGCAGGTCGTCATACTATCATTGACTCTTTTCAAGTGCAAGTCGGCAGGGAAAGTGGGATCGCGCAAGCCACCCATAGTGACGCTTGTGATCAGGGACGGGGCCATCGCATTCTTGATTATATTATGTGCGTCTAATTCCTCGGGTCTCTGTCGATGTATTGATACCTCCACCCCAGCTGTAACCGCGTGGACACTTTTGTCCGCAATCACCGACCAGTATGTTCCGATAAGTGACTCGTGCGTCCACCTAATATCAAGACAGGATAATTGCTAATGGCATGACGTAGCTGGTTCTTGGCCATCGTATCCTGCGCAGTACGTTTCATTTGAACTCGTTTCCCGCAATGCCTTACGTTTCATATTAAGGGCTGCAGACTGGTCATCAACCTCTTACAATCTTCATCGGACCCAGAAGCAACTGTTTGGGGAGAATTCACCACTGTGCAGCCCGCTACTGTTGAGGCTTACGACGATATGGTATCCATAGACTTCTGTTAAGCAGGGACATATTCACGACCCATTTGTATCATAGTCATGCATTCGTTCTGTATTATTGGCAAGAATCAACGCATGTCGTGTATCACCTTACAGCATTATTCCAATACACGTAGGAACTGTTATTTTCTATGTTGTCTCAACAATGTAGGATAAGAAAGCAATTGGAGCTTGAGTGTGAGAGACGCAACTTGGGTAGATCGCCGGAACTGCGAGAGGCGTAAGGAGGCGTGGGAAATTGAACTTGACCCAACTTGGCAAACTTGTGTGGACGACACTCGCAACAGCCGAATCGTCAAAAACCGACCGTGAACGTCGTCGACGCCGACCCCAAGCTAGAAAGAGCTTCACGGTACGTTCCCTTCATCATGTGCAACGCCCCGAGCGCAAAAACGAGCAGAATCGTGCATGTTCCGGGGTGGATGTCCTCGAGTTATCTTGGATGTTAATTTGGCTTCGTCTGCTCGTGCCTCTTCCAGGTTTGAATACAACATGGCCTCGAAACTGCCGTCCGTCCTAAGTGCTACCGAGGAGGAGATCCAGCTCCTGCTGGCCGCGCAATGCCACATTGGCACAAAAAATTGCGACAAGCAGATGGAGCCATACGTCTGGAGGAGGCGAGCGGACGGTACGTCTAATCTTCCCAAAAATTGCGACACTGTTTCACTTACAAAAACTACGTTTTCAAAGGTATCCACATCATTAACATCGGCAAGACCTGGGAAAAGCTCGTTTTCGCCGCCCGTATCATTGCTGCCATTGAGAACCCCAACGATGTCTGCGTTATCTCTGCACGTCCTTACGGCCACCGTGCTGTCCTGAAGTTTGCCGCCAATACTGGTGCCCAAGCGATTGCTGGTCGCTTCACCCCCGGTTCTTTCACCAACTACATCACCCGTTCGTTCAAGGAACCCCGTCTTATCATCGTCACCGATCCCCGTGTGGACCACCAGGCCATCCGTGAGGCATCATACGTCAACATCCCTGTCATTGCCCTCTGCGACACCGACGCTCCTCTTAAGTTTGTCGATGTTGCTATCCCCACCAACAACAAGACCAAGCACTCGATTGGTCTCATCTGGTGGCTACTTGCTCGTGAGGTCTTGAGGCTTCGTGGTACAATCCCCAGGTCAAGCGACGGCTGGAATGTTATGGTCGATATGTTCTTCTACAGGGATCCCGAGGAAGTCGAGAAGCAGCAACAAGAGGAAGCTGCGGCCAAGGCTGCTACCGCTGTTGGCGAGGAGGCTCCTGCTCCCCTCACCGAATGGGAAGTCAGCGGTGGACACCAAGCTGGTGCCATCAACCCCACTTTGGTCGAGACAGGCAAGTGTAAAATCAATTGATAGGCGTTCAGACCTTTGAGCTGACTGTTTCTCTTTAGGTGGTCTCGATTGGGCTGCGGAGCCTACTGCTGGAGGAACATCGGACTGGGCGGCAGAGCCATCTGGTGGCAATTGGGCTGCCGATGCCCAAACTGGCGGAGGTGGCTGGGAGTAAGACGCATCACTTCTTTCCATGTCTTTTTATCTGGATGTGCGGTGGCTTGCTGCACTGTCAGTATGCCCCGTACTATATCATGTCAAAAATATGGTGCATGTCTTTTTCCTTCACTGTCTAGTATGGCAAATCATTTCCTTGTGCATCATGAAATAATACAAACCAACGCGAGCGACTCAGATATGGAGTTGATTTGAACTACTTTAGAGTCCTACAATAATCCTGCAAGCGACTACTACTATTCTGTCCGAGGCAAGGTCTTGTAGCGTTCCCACCTGTTAAGAGAGAAGGCTGGGGAGATTCAGATTTTGCAAATGGTGAGATGATCTGCGGAAATGCCTGGTAAAGGATAAGTGACGGAGTCACCTACGAGGTATGAGCCCATGGACAAGCTTACCGTGAAGGAACAGCCTCTTGCGCTGTGCATCATAGACCACGGTAGTGATGCCAGAGGCGACATGGCCGTCATCTTCGAAAACCTAGAAGCCAGGTATAGTTGTGCATCAGGTTCTCTTACGCGAAGTGTAGCATTGTAGCACTTACCTTCTCCACCTTATACTTCTCGCCGTAGAATGCGCCAGAGCCAGTGTTGATAGAGAAGCGAAGAGCGGAGGAGGGAGCCGGTTTAGTAGGGTCCTCGAAATGCTCGCGGAGCAACACTATGATATCTGGAAAGGCTGTAGAACATAATTCGTTTAAGTAAAAGTCGAGGTGATAGCGAGGTGATGTTACCTGCTGCCCAGACGTGACCTTGCGAGTCGATTGACAGGTTATCCATTCCACGATCTGCGAAGGGGCTCGTCAGTCGAGCGGTCGGATTTGAGAGGAATCAAACAAGGGTTAGGCCTCAGGGGGAACCCACCGGTCTTAATGTGGTCTGTGATGACAAGGGTATTGTCAGATTGTTGTTCGAGGACCGTGAGGGTCCCATCCATGCTGCTAGCGACGTAGAAGGTACCATTGGATGCACGTGCGATACCATTGTTGCCACACATGCCCTGTATGGCGTATTTACAACCTTCTTTGACGTTACAGTAAACGACAGAAGTGCTCTTGAGTCTGAAGAAGAAATCGAGGAGCCGCCTGGCCTATCAAGTTGGGATCCCGGATTAGGGCTTAGTGGAAGTGGCGGTGGGCAGAAGTACGTACGGAGCCCACTTTTTGGGCATGGTCGTTGGTGAAGAACAAGCTCTGGCCGTCATCTGAGCCTACGACGTCGTTTGGCGCAATGATGAGTGGGCTTTCGATTGTCTTGATGTGCGTCAACTTATTGCTGCCCAAAGTATGTTTGAAGATCTCCAGGACAGAATCAGCGCCAGTGCTCGCTGCGTCCAGACCTATAGGCGGCCGATGATTGACAGCATACACGAATACTTCTGAGGGATTTGATGCTGAGGGGACGACATCCATTCCATGCGATGAGAAGCCGCGAGGCTCATCGTAGCCAGAGAATTCGAGCCGGGTGATTTTGGAGGTGTCCGGTTCGTATACTGCGATGTAGTCCTGCGACGCACCGGTGGCGTTTAAGCGCAGCGTTGCTGGGAGCCACTGTGTACGACGATGAATTTCGGAGCAGGCGAGGTAGATCCGACCGGAGGGTTGATGAAGGACTACCTCTGGGGGTCATAGCGACTTTAGGGAGCGTCGATAGAGTAGGAGAGGTCTCACCCTCGCATGCCTGGAGATCAGGTATCTTCTGACAGTTCTTGTTACCAACGGACTCAATGACACGGTTATGACCTATGACCAGGAGAAAGTCCTTGATGTAGAACTGGTACGCAGCGGCTGCAATTGCAGCCAGAAGTGCAAGGATATTCAGAGCTGTTCGTGCCATGGAACCCAAGCACAATGGCGTGGTAATGCAGAGGACGGGAAAGGAGAGAACTGGGCAGATGAAGTGGTTTGTATTTATTCGGAAGTAGGCTAACAGAGGCTAACCCCATGGTGTAGGTTTTTTTTATAGAGTTGACGGCAACCCTGTGAGAGAGTTGATCCAGGTTCGCAGGCCTACAGATCGAAGACTTGGATTGTTACTGTAGAGGGATGGAAGGCGTTATTCCTCGGGTTATGTTATGTTCAATCTTTCACTTGATATGTTTTCTCTTGCGTTGGTTGGGGGCTCTTGTGCTCCTGGGGTTAGATCTGCATCGCTCTCTCCCAACTCTGATAGAAGACAAGCCGAGAAAAAAAAAAAATGAGGAGCTTTTGTTGTGTGGCTTTGATGAAGGTTGATGACAATCGTGTGACATACGACCCGAAGCTGAGGTCAGCCATTATATTGCAGTCTCCGGCTATCAACCTTCCGGACAATGCCGAACCTTCAAAATTACAAGTGTTGAATGGCTCACGGACTGGAGCTGACTGTCTCGAGTGTCGGTCAACCATAGTCTGTCAACAAGGTGCTACCCGATGGAAGCACTTGACACAGGTAGGCAAATGCTGTAATATTACATAATCCGCACCGACTGAATCTATAGTGCGCATCTGCAAACCGTCTTCTGGGTTGGAACAATTCATTCAATTTCAATTCAATTTTCGCTAAAAACCCATCGAAGTGAGGTTGCAGATACGATCTTATACACTTCTCCGCAATAATTTCCTTATACGAACATATTCAAAAATCTACAGACAATCAAGTACATGCCATACATAGTTAAGACGAAAGGGAGGTCAAATTATATGGAAAGGGTATTCATTTCCAGCATTTTTCTGGTAAATACATCCACATAACAGTATGTCGTGGACTGAAGACAGGATGAACTTGGACTGTACCTCGCCCGTACCCCGCGAATTCACGATTGCAGTAGTGTAGCACCTTCTCGACAGATCAGGCTCCAGTACTAATCTCATGATTGTAGAGCGTATATGCTGCAGGTTTTCGGTGAGATTCTGGAGCAATTCAGTTTCAATTCAGTTCTCACTGAAAACTCACTGAAGCAAGGTTATACATTTTAGTTATCTTTTTTTCCCTCCCTGAGAATCACGCAAACACTCACTCAGAATAATGAGTGGTTGACAAGGGTTGAACATATCATTGTGATGATCCGGCCAAGTTCATTGGCGCAATGGAACTGCTTCCGGTTATCTACGGCAAGTAGTAAGCAAGTAGTCATTTGATTCAGGATCATATGGGGCACTGACACTCAACCTGAGACGATAAGGGGAACCGACCCGAACGCATGTGCCATAATGACCCTATCTAGCCGATTTGGTAGTCTTCGAAACGCGTCCGTCGTTTCACAGCGCATCGCCCCATTTCCTTCCGAGAGCTACATAACACCCCTTTCACGACAACCACCACCATCATGGGCAACACACCATCCTCCAGAATCCCGACACCCACTAACGCTACCTTTGACGAATTTGACGAGAAAGCAAAAATGCGCAATGAAGTTGACGAGCTTGATGCTTCGCTGTCAAGCCTTCAAGTCACTGTACCCCTCTCGAGCAGTGGCAAGCTGACGCTCGACCACGTAGCTTCTTGGGAGGCTGAAGCAGCTGGTAATCCTAAGGTGCAACTTGCGAGGACTATCCTGTCGCACTCGGATATCCGGTCTGCGTTGAGCTCGCGCACGGCGAAGGTTGCGGACCAGCATATCTTTAACAATGTTATTGACTTCAAGACTGGACCTGTCACGAACCAGAAGAGTAGTGGTCGATGCTGGCTTTTCGCCACTACGAATGCGCTCCGGTATAATATTATGAAGAAGTTCAAGCTCAAGGATTTCCAGCTCTCCCAGGTTCGTATTGTCATTCCGCTCTTCGGATATGCCAACTGATGTTTGGACAGTCTTATCTATTCTTCTGGGACAAGCTAAATAAGTCTAACTATTACCTGGAACTAATGATCGAACACGCTGACCTTCCCATCGATGACCGACTCATCAATCACCTCTCTGGTGACCTCATCTCCGATGGTGGTCAATGGGATATGGTAGTCAACCTCATGGAAACCTACGGCATCGTCCCTCAAACGCTCTACCCCGAGTCTACACACTCCTCCCTCTCTTCTCCCCTTAACGCACTTCTGAAGACCAAACTCCGAGAACACGCGTTGATCCTTCGTGACCTCGCTGCGTCATTGCGCAATGCTCACGTCATGGAAGATACAGTTCTCGCGACCCTAAGGGCAAAGAAGGAAGAATTGATCAGAGAGGTGTATATGATCATGACGGCAACGCTTGGAGTTCCGCCGAAGCCTACGAGGAAGTTGGTTTGGGAGTATATTGATGCTGATGGGAAGGCCGGACGATGGGAGGGTTCGCCGTTGGAATTTTATGAGGCGTTTGGTACCAAACCTTACTCGGTATGCTCACATACTTCATGTCAATATGTTTTACTCATTAACGCATTAATAGCCCTCGGACTGCTTCTCTCTCATTAATGATCCCCGAAATGAGTATTCCAAATTGTATACAGTTGATAAGCTTGGCAACATTTGGGGCGGTCGGCCTATCCTTTGTGAGAGTCTAATCATGCTGTGGCATTCCTCCCGTCGTACTAAGGCATTCACAGACGTCAATACCGACATTGAGACCATGAAGAACACTGTCATCAAGGTAAGTGCTTTCCCCGGCGTGTGTAAAGATATTACTGAAAACTTGTTCAAGATGATTAAAGCTGGTCAACCTGTATTTTTCGGCTGCGATGTTGGCAAGTTCTCGGACAGTGCTGGTATCATGGATACCGCGCTGTTTGAGTACGAGGTGGGTGGCTTCTGACGGGTTTGGGGCATTCACGATGGCTTTTTGCCTGTTTGTGTCACCTCGGTTTTCTCGAGGTACGCGAGTGATCGAGTGTTGCGTTTCAGAATCATGCGATTAATGCCCTTGGACTAACTGGATACTTGCCAAAGTCGCTAACGCTTACTTACTTCCCTTGCTTGTAGAACGCGTTTGACATCAAGCTTGGCCTCACCAAAGCGCAACGCCTCCAAATTGGCGAATCCTCTATGACGCACGCTATGGTTATCTCTGGTGTACATCTCGACTCGGCTGGTAGACCCGTCCGGTACAAGGTCGAAAACTCGTGGGGTGAAACCGCGGGACATGAAGGGTACTTTGTAATGACTGATAAATGGTTTGAAGAGTGAGTAAATGCCAATCGTATTTCTGTTCCTGAAATTCTAGGGAGGAAGCTGACGTGGGTTTGGTCTTCGGATCAGGTTCGTTTATCAGGTTGTGGTTCCGAAAGCGCTGGCGCCGAGGGAACTTGTTGCTGTGTTTGAGTCTGGGGAGAGGATCGTGTTGCCACCTTGGGATCCTATGGTATGTCGCAATTATACGTTCGGCCCACCAACGTTTGCACGTTGGCTGTGGTTTTCTATGATGCCTGAATCTAATCACCGCCGTCTTCAGGGCACCTTGGCATGAGATATGTAATCGTCATTATTCCCATCGCTTGGACTGGTTATGGAGAGCGATTTGCCAGACGGCTTCACTTGGTTCTCTTTTTGGTTTCTGGTGTTTGCTGTCGTTTCCTGGAGTACTATTCACAAGTGACAACAATATATCTATCAGCTACTTTCCAGTGTACTATCCGTATACCAATACCATCGTCTGTTCCGTTACTTTACTCCACACCTCTCCTTCGGAACCGAAGCCCACCCTGCATTGCACGGCGTCAGTGATTTGCAACCGCAATCAGATACTTGCCGCGGATACACGTACGTATTATTTTTGAGAAAGCATACTGGTCGTTTCTCCCGCTGAGGGCCCAGTGCAAGTGACAAATCAAATTGGGTGGCATCCAAAAGGAAGTACGAGATGCCCTTTTAGGCGTCGAAAGTGCCGACTGATGGTGCCTGGACGTACGTACACTCTTCCCATCATCATCTCTCAATGATCATTTGCTCAGCTCAGGATAGTTCCTCCCAGGAACCAGGCTCCTTGTCTGGGAGGTTTGCGGACGTGTGTTATGAGAGTCTCACTGAGGCGGCCCAGCCAATGCGCAGGACGAAGACAATTTCCCTCACGGACCTGACCACGTCTTTGTGTTTTGAGGCACCAGCGCCAGCACTCCCTGTCCATCTCCCCTGCCGTTGCCGTCAGCCACCGGCTTTGACAGTTTATCGTTATCACCAAATAGACCTGTAACTGGCTCCAAGTTCCAGGTTCCAACTGTCATCATTTCAGGACGGTTAACTCCATCTGAGAATATGAGTCCTCGTTACTCGGACCCGTCAGCCGCCATTTACGCACTCCCACCCTCCTATCCTCTTGCTTTTTGCCTTTCGCTTCCTACCTTGCCGACGGATTGTCGCGTGTCTCGTCTTGCTGGGTTGTTGTCATTCGTCGACTTGTCCTTCTCATCTTGTATTTTTGCGGCTTGCTTGCGACGACGTACTAGTTCGTTCTGATACAAGTGCGTCGATATGGCTTCGTCATTCGTTGGGAAAGTAGGGGAATTGGTTACTGGGAGAGGGAGAGATGAGTGTACGTTGCTCGTGGTGTTTATCCCTCTTCGCCTGGTACTGATCACGACGGTGTATAGACAAACCTATCCAGATGGAAGAGGCGGCGGAGAGTCGCGTCTCACTTACTGCTGCCAGTGGGCGATATACAGATAGTCCAGATCATGAAGCCTCTGTGGGCTTGCTCAGTCATGAGAGCGCCGAGGCTGACGGTGAATCTGACATGGAAAAAGGGGAATGGAGGGAGAAGAAGGGATTACTCGTGTGTTGTGGTGTCGAGTGAGCATTCCATCTGGTTTCGAATAACTATAGAAACGGTGTTGACGTTCGTTCGGTTTGTAGCTTCTCCAAAGCTGCCAAAGTGCTTGGTATCGTTGCGTTCCTCGCGTTCATTATTGGCGCTTACAAGCTCCTCGCGTGGGCGTTCTATGTCCGTGGTTTCCATCACTTGAGAATGGAGTCATAGCTAATCGTGGTCTATCTACAGGAACCCCCGACGGAATCAACCCCCGTAAACAAGGGAGGTCTCCCGGAATTCAGTACATCTCTAGGCTGCCTCAACTCACCCTACTACCTTAACAACACCAAGACCCATACCTTCGACGCTCCCATGCATCCACAACGTTTCGATCACGGTGTCGACATCCACGGTGGCGCAGTCGGTACCATCATCATCCACGCAGCCTCCCACGACTCCCCAAACATCCGCTACGAAGTCAGCCTACGCTCAAACGACCGAGACTTTATCCAACGCTCATTAATCAAATTACCAAAGAAAGATGCTGCAGGAAATGTATTCAGCAGCGAGACACTTATTGCGACGCCCTATCTCCCGCAAGAAAACCCGGATATATGTGCCCGGTTTGATGTGAAGATGTATGTCCCGCCTTCGTTGAAGAAACTTCACCTAGCTTCGCATGCGCCTGCACATATCAAATTTGACAAGGATGCAAAGCTCAAGTTGGAGAATTTGTATGTGACGTTGTATGGGATGGATCAGGTCAATATGATTCAGAGCAGTGCGGATGTGAAAGCGGACAAGACGGCGTTGGAGGTGACTCGAGGGTGGATTGTTGGAGATGTGGCTGTTGTGGATGGGGCGACTATTAGGACGCAGCGTGGGGATGGTACTGTCCGTGTGGATGTATATCCTGAACCGGCGAAGGACCAGAAGGCTCCGGAGACGGTCTTGTTTGAGACGACGACGGGTGCGGGAAGGACGAAGGTGGTTTATCATCGAAATAAGGGGGTGAAGAGGCCGATTGAGGCTAGGCATATTTCAGCGAGGAATGGGCCGATGGAGTTCACGTATAAGGATGCTGGGTTCAGTGGGCTTATTGGAATAGAGGCGAACCAGCTTAAGGAGACGGGGTTGGAGAAGTTGGAGAACGTGGTGGAGGGTGAGGGAGAGCAGTGGACTCATTATGTCGGGAGCAAGGATGGCGCAGATAGGATTTCTATCAGTTCGCGTGGATGGGTTGGATTATACTTGTAAAAATGCAATGGTAAGTGGGTACAGTTGCGTACGAGATTGTTTAAATGTCTGTGATCCATCTATATCTAAGTAGTTAATAACAAGAAATAAGTTATTCATCGAGCTGGCGGGAATGTATGCAAAGGAGATATGTTATGCGCTTAGGCGCTTTTCATCTTCTGTAACCTTCCGGGTAGTCTCATCTACCTTTGGCCGTGGCGAGGGATAAGAGACCGGTCGCCGGGCATTCACCACGATATCTGCCATGGCCTCCCTCCGCGTCGTAAATGTCTGTAGCACAAAAACACCTACGGTCTGAATAGCTCGGCGTGAGCCTTGATGAAATTCGAGGACGTGGTGAAACCAACTCACGGCAAAGGCCAAACCCAAAAATATGCGGTCCTTCCATCTATCATCCACTGCACCACTGGAATACAGCTCCTGCCTTCGCCGCCTTGCGGCCCGGTACGCCGCAGTGGTTTGGTAGCTTCGATCTTCTACGCCTGAAGCACCCGACGTAGTCGCGCCTGGGTATGATTTCTTGCCGCGTAGGATATCATATGCGGTGGTTATAGCCTGAAAACGTTCGTGTGCGAGGTCCGGTGGGACGGAGGAGCTGGCTTTATCGGGGTGGTATATTCGTACTAGGTCAAAGTCTGCGCGAAGAGGGAGGTGAGGGTTGGTGAGAGCGGGAGGAAAAGGAGGGAGCGTACAACGTGCTTTGATGTCATTTTCTGTTGCGGAATGTGGGAGGTGGAATATTTGGTGTGGGGTTGGGTTTTTGTGTGGTGGGTATGGGAATGGGTTGGGGGAGGAAGAGGAGGTTGGTGTGGATGAGGGTGTTGCATAGTTTTGTGTGTGTATTCTGGTACCACTGTGTGATTTTGTTGATTGGAGTATCAGACATTGGCAGGTACGAGATGCTACGGATAGTGATGATGGAAGTTTGCTTGTGAATTTGTGCATACGAGCCCTTGAGGAGGTAGCGCTGGTGAGGGCTATTCGACAAATGGAAGACTCGGATCGGAGCGAGTTGTCGCCGGTCCGAAGCGGTCACCTGGGAGGTCACTTTTAGCCCTCAACATGGGTGTGGGATTGAGGATTGTTTAGAATGGGTAAGGTTTATGGAATATCAATATATGCATTACAACGAGTTCAATCACAACTGCTGTTCATTGAGAGGACCCTGTAGCAACTGCGCATAGGGCTACACCGCGTCCGCCAAGGTATCATAGGCAATCGGAATTACGAAGTACTTAGTTCCTTCCCACGGCGGGTTACAACGCCGCGCTCGGCGCTGCTGAATGGCATCTAAGAGAGTGTGAGTGGTCTCAGTTACAACAATAGGTGGGGTGAGAATCGGATTTTTCGATCGTATGGTCGATGGAAGCCTCGAGTTGATCATTGTGCAACCATTGGAGTGAGGGAGCTCTAGAAGCTCGTACGATAGTGGTTCCTCCAGAAGGCGGTGAAAACATGCAGGATGTACGTTACCTTATCCGTGGCAGGGGGTATCTGAAGCGACTCACTCATGTTCGCTGACACATCATTCTGGGTGGTGCCGTCGTCTGGCTAGACGAGGTGTTGAGACTAGATGAACTGCACTTTACCTCGTGTGCAGACGACATGAAGCGCGCCATAGGGTGCAGTGGATGATAATCTGAGTGCCGGAGGCGCAGGCGGGGACGGCATGGAGGCACGTGCAATGGAGATTTCGCCATGGGGTTGTGATCAAACACTTAGCTACTCCAATACCTTCGTCCGGCCTACATGTTCCTCTTCACACCCATCTCTCTTCCTCGGCGCTGAAGAGGACATATAAACGACCATTCCCCGAGAATCGAGAACTGAAGTCCGGGTCACCAAGAACAACAATCATCCCTGACATTCGTCATTATCCAGTAAGAGTACAATAGTCGTGTCCCTTTTTTGGCACTATGGCTTATGAACACTTCTTATTATCCGCAGCCAGAGAGAGAACATTGCCCACCATTCTCTTCCTTCATGTTCTCTTTCCTCGCCAGGTTGCGAGTACTCGCTTTCGCCCTCTTTCTTCTTCCGTCTCTCGTCTATTCTAGAGAAGAGTCTCTCTGTGCGTGTCCCCATTCTCCTATGCTTCAACTTGGACTAATTATTTGCCATATAGTCGCTTCTTCTGTTACTTACTGCAATCCTCCCGAGTCCCTTCTTGTCCAACGTTTCGACATCATCTTTTTCCCCCGCAACCAATCTGTCAGCTTCGACATTTCTGCTGCCAGCGTTGTACGTCCCCTCTCCTCGCCGCCCCGCTGTCCCTAAATTATTCACAGGAGGAAAATGTCAATGTCACAGCAAATTTGTTCCTCAACGTGTATGGAATGAACCCCGTCAATTTTACACTCGACCTATGCAGTGTCCTAAACGGTGCCCTTTGCCCACTCCCCACTTACAACTTCACCGGCGCGGATTCCATTACTTTACCCGATTCACTCGGAGTCAGTGACAGAGTCCCCGGAATTGCATTCAAGATCCCCGACTTGGAAGGTTTTGCTCAGCTCACTCTAACCGAAATCGGGACTGGCGACGTCAAGGCTTGCGTTCAAGCAACCCTATCCAACGGCTGGTCTACACATCAATCCGCAGTAGAATGGGTCACGGCAATTTTCGCACTCGCAGCTTTTCTCTCGGCCGTGTTTCACTCCGTGTTCCCAGACTCCCTCGCACCTTTCCGGTTCTTGGACCTGTTTTATCTTTACCAAGCGATTGCCACTAGCGCGTTTTTGGACCTCAACTATCCGTCTTTGTATCGTGCGTTTACGCTTAACTTTGCTTGGGCGGTTGGATTGGTGTCGCCATCATCTTCGTCATCGTTGCAGAACTCGATTGATAATATGCGGCATCGTACTGGTGGGCGGTTGGCGGACTCGACTTCGGATTCCGCTGTGAGTTTGGTTAATCGCAGGCTGAGCCCTTACAACATGCCTGCAAATAACCTTGCGATCTCGCCGTTGAGCCTGGTCCGACGTGCGGCTACTGCCTTCGGTGATGTCCTCAGCGCATTTTCGGGCAGCAATTTGAGCGTGACAGAGTTGGCGCGGCCGGATTATCCGAATCTTCGGATGAACTTGGCTGATCAGCCTGCGGTCCAGGGTGAGGTCCAGACCGTGACTGCGGATTCGGAGAATGTGTTGGAGGCTGGGATACCCATCTACGTCAATTCGATTCATATTGGGACTGCAAATGCGTTCATGACCGCATTCATTGTTTCATTGATTCTCTTGGTCATTGTCCTGGGGCTTTTGGCTTACGGGTATGGCGTGACAATCGTTGTTCGGAGATTTAGAGAGAAAAAGGGGAAGGATACTGCGTTTGATTACTTTTCGTTTGTTCGGGCGTGGTTGCTACGTTTGGTGAGTGCCCCCATTTGTATTTTAATTTTAACAAGAAAGATCAGCTAATTTTCGATGCATTGTGGACAGGGCTTGATATTTCTACTTCCGTTGTTGATATTAGCATTTTATCAATGGACACTCAAGGACTCGTGGCTCTCGACACTCCTCTCCGTCATCACTTTCCTCGGACTTGTTGCACTCCTGGCTTATCCGCCTTACCTTATTATCAGCTTCGTACGCAAGTCGAAAGACTCGTATGAGCTCTATTCCCATTCACCACCGACATACCTTACATCCCTCGGATCACTGTATGCTCAATATCGTCCCGAGCGTTACTACGTCTTCCTCACGCTTCTCGCCGTACCCTTCCTCAGGGCCATTTTCATCTCGTTTGCAAACCGGAGTGGCCTCGCTCAGGTGATCTTGTTGTTCATCACCGAATTTGTGGTCCTCGGACTGCAAATCGGTTTGAAGCCGCACATGACCAGGGGAGGCAATGTTTTATGCACGTATCTTGGAGCAACGAGGCTTATTGCGACGGGTCTTTTGATCGCCTTTGTAGAACGGGTGGCTGTCAAGGCTATCCCAAGGACGGTTATCGGTGTCATTATTGCGGTTATCTGGGCAGTGGCAGTCGTCATTTTGATTCTGGACTTGGTCATTTACCACATACTCGTGCCACTGTGGCAAGTCGCTACTGGTCGATTCAGACACGGGACAAGCTCGGTGGATTCACCACTTGTTTCTGATGGTTCGATGTTGGAGAAGGGAAACAAAAGGTTGGAGGAACACGTCTATACTGTTCCTGCTGTTGAAGGAGGCCCGTCACCTGCGGCTTCGTGGGATAGGGTTACTGCAGGTATGAGACCCTTGAATCCGACACCAGATCACAACATCCCCCTTGACCCTCAGATTCTGCAGGCGTATCCTGTATCGCCAACTGAGTCTGTAACCACAGGTTACGGCTCAGCGATGCAGAGTTTGTATTCGAGGGATTCGGGGACGATCACTGTGGGGTCGTTGCTTCCTCGTCGGTGGTCGTTCAGCAATGGGCTTGGTCCAGGCGAATCTCAACCTGCCAGTCCAGCAGCATACAGCGGGCAGGGGACGAACTCGAATGCGAGTTCAAGACCGCATTCGGCGTCGCAGTATTCACAACCCTCTCCATCAAGATCGTTGTCGTATCACTCGCAACCGTCATCACCTTCGACTCCCGCGAATTATTCTGATGAGTCGGGGAATACGAGGTTGGAAGTGATACAGGAGCAGCCGTCGCAGAGTTCTGGATTAAATGCTGTTCCGCGCGTGCGTGAGCCTCCCCGGCCTACAATACAACCATAGAGGATTTCATATTTTCTTACTACTTGTTGGGACACTCCTGGGCTCCATGCCCGTAGAGGAATTTTCTTTGCGCTGTTACTATTCTGTATCATAGAGACGACGTTATCATACGGTACTCTTCCTTTTTCTACTCACTATCCCACATTCCTTACATTCCTGATCCAGCTCGCATTTTCCCGCACAATCATTTGCATCGTACTCAGCATCTATATACTCACTAGTTGCACAGCATTGGATTGTAGTCTCATCTCTATTTTAGTCTCATTCATGACTTTTAAGACGCGTAACAGGTATGGTCAGGGTAGCGTGGCATATGTTCCCACGACGGAAAGACCCGGACAGTCCGAGAGAAACCGAGTTTTGGACATTTCGTCGCTGCAGTCCTCGACCCTCCTCTCACCATCCCTCCTATAATGTTGCTTGCCTCCGCAGCCCGCACCTTCTCCGCCACACCTGCATTGGGCCGCCGCGCAGCCTCCGCCATCGCCTCCAAATATTCCAAAGCCGTCTTCGGCGCTGCCCTCCAAAAATCCCCTCAAACCCTCAACAAGGTCGCTACCGAGTTGACCAACGTTGCAAACGTGATCAAGACCAATCCAGAAGTCGGTGCATTCATCACGAACCCGACTCTTTCGTCCAAAGAACGCGCTGCCGGGCTCCAAGTGCTCTTTGGGAAACTGGAGACTGGGCCTGGCGCGAAGAAGGAACCCGTATCGGAGATTACGAAGAATTTGTTTGGGGTTCTTTCGGAGAATGGACGGTTGACGGAGACGGAGGAGGTTATTCAGGGGTTTAATGAGTTGTTGGCGGAGTATAAGGGAGAGTTGACGGTTACTGTTACTTCGGCCGCGCCTTTGGCGAAGGATGTGCTTACTCGACTTGAGAGTACGCTTAAACAGTCGCAGGCTGCTCAGGCTGCCAAGGTTCTTAAAATTGAAAACAAGGTGCGTGGGTTGTTTGTGGGATCTGGGGAGTGGGTGTTGTTGACGTTTGGGGGGGGTTGCAGGTCAACCCTGGTATTCTTGGTGGACTTATTGTTGACTTTGGCGAGAAGACGATTGATTTGAGCGTGCAGTCGCGAGTGACCAAGCTCAATAATATCCTGCAACGTGTGTTTTATTCTATTTTGTCTATTTGTTCGTGACACTGATGGATGTGTGTCTACAGAATCGGTCTAAAGAGTGTGATGGATTACAATACTCGCGGCCTGGAAATAATACCTCCCTCGCATGTTGCGCCCTTTGTACCCGCACATTCCTTCCATCCACTACGCATATATATAATAGAATATCCTCCCTTTTTCATCGCATTATGTGTGTGGTCGTGTGGGTCCATGGGTACACATGCAAAGGTAAAACAGAGTGCTATGATCTTGACCACATCCTCTCCTTGTCCTGACGATCTGTGACCACCAGTTTTGGTTCTTCCGTCTACACGATTTCGTAACTCCACACTTTGGTCGTCTAATAACCAACCTGGACTGCTTTTCTCAAAGAAACAGTGTCTCGAAACGTGCCTAGCCTCCCCAGTTCTTAGAGAAGCTCTGCGGCCTTGAGCTGGAAAGGCCGAACTTTAAGGCCTCGTTCAGTAGTACATCCGTTATTCTCCCATAACGGATGCCTGTTACAAGGAACTACATGAAGGGGTAGCTCGCAAAGTATCCGGGGATATTCAGCTCAAATAGGACATTCAGCAGAGGCGCCGGGAAAGCGCCAGTCATCACCGACTACCAGAGCAACAGCGGGCACCACCTCGTCATCAGCCGTCATACCTCTGAATCCCCTTCGCTTCCGAACTTTTCTTTTCCATTTTGGTATATACCCTTCTTCGGTACGAGAACTATGCCCGACTGAAACGTGCCACTTAAGGTGATCGATTGGGATTTTGGAGAGGGCAGGAACTTCATAAAAATCTTTGGACGAGATCTGAGCGCTTGAGCGATAGAAGGGGAGCTCGAAGCATTGGTCAATGTTCAACCGTGGCACCCATCAACTCGAGTATGATTGTTTGCTGGTGCGTAGTTTTGAATGCAGTAAAGGTTGACTTGGCCAGCTGCGTTGTGCTATCTTAAGTCACCCCCAACAACTCATTGGGTTGCAACTTTGCACTTATATCTTCTTCCGGTCAGGGCCGTTCACTGGCGCCGGCAGTCTGAGCGGCAATAGGAGGCGTGTCTATCTAGTGTCTATCTTTCATAGCTTCTACTCACTCCTTCACACCCAAACATTGTACAGGAATCAGTGAACATAGTGAATATATCGCTGAGATACTCTAAACCGGGGAGATGATGCTGTTAACCGTTGGCGGATGATACACACAAGTGAATAGAAAATAGCGCATGCTAGTGCGTGAAGTGCATTAAGGGGATGGTGTTCAATCCTGAATGAGTCCAAGGTACAGATGAAAAGTGAAGAGAGAAAAAAAAAACCTGCGATTACGAACGGGGTATGGATTCCGTTGAAAAACAATCCAGAAAACCTCGAAAAGGCTTCAGGGTATGCGTAGGTTATTGTTGCACTTCCCCGTTTGCAATGAAACCCAGTGCAGCAGGCGTCATCGAAAGTGCGGACTCGTTGACAGGGGTTTTCTTGGAGATACGTAGCGGCGTGACAGGCTTCAAGATAAGAGCGATTGGTTTGACCGCAGAAAGCGTCTGCTGGCTTGTGATTATGTGGCTCCTGCGATGACAATCCAGGGCGGGGTTTGGGCCGGGGTTGGAATGGTTGACACTACTGGAAGTTGACGGAGGCAGCTGTGTTGAAAGAGGGATATTCTCCTTGTTGGATTCAACACGGCTCAGCTTTGGAGGAGACTTGGCTTGGTTCTTCAAACTCCAAACTAGACATTCTTGCGACGCTGTTGTCACCACGGATGAGCGAGAAGATGAGGAACAGAGAAAGGACCTAGATGTAGTGGAGTTGCGTTTATAGCACGGCGAACTAGGTACTTTAATGGCGTGGCACCTAATTTTCTGCTTTGAGGGCGAGGTTGGTGAAGGCGTTGGCGGTCCGAAAACAGAATCGTTCGTGAAACATCGATGTGCTACGACTGGTATCGGCTCTGGACCGCATTCCCTTTTTCGAGTAACCGTAAGTGGCTGAATGTAATGCTCGGGTAGCCTTATGCAATCACACTCTGATGGTGGGGTAGGGAGGTCGACTTTGTTAGAATCAGGCCGTCCAGTCGTACCCGAAACCTTCGGTGTGGCCGTGACCGACGACGCAAGGGTTTCAGACCTCGCACGTCGAGGCTTCCTAAGAGCTTTCGCTCTGGCCAGTGGGGCCCCGCCACCGAACTGCGCCTTCTGGCCCATTGTAGTCTGTACCTTTTTCTCTTTGTCTCCAGGTGTAACGAGAGTAGCTACCCTGCAATTCGTGCCGGCGCTGATAAGCCTCAAAGCGAGGTCGTAAGTGGAGAAGGTAAGCGGGGCATTATGTTCACGAACAGCAGATGGTAGTAATGATTGTGCGAGAGGCGAAGATGAGTCAGGGTCTGCGAAAGATTCGAGCGGCGACGGCCTTTGTTCGTTGCGAATACACCCCGAATCCGAATCAATGAAAATTCTGCGGATATCCTCCAGGGAGTGAGAGGCTTCAAAGGGATAGCAGCCGGGATGGCTCGCCGTGTCAAGATTGCTAGTTTGACGAATAACCGAAGATGTTGGTGTAGGATACATGTTCCAAGGACATGAATCCGAAGCCAGAGACAGAATCGGTGATAGAGATGCATGAGGACGAGGGGCATTGGTTTGCAGGTCTTTGTGGAGAAGATCAGAGCAAGCTAGAGTTGGAGAGTTTGAGGTCGTAGTTGAGGCGGCAGGCATGACGAATATAGGCGTCTTTGCCTTCAAACGTATATCCTCGCCGGCATACAACCATTCGAGCAAGTCATCCAAGAGACTACCGCGCTCTTCCTTTTGGAGCTTTTCGTCCATGGCTTCCAGAGTCGAAGACGAAGGTGTAATAACGCCTATATTCCGAAAATCTGACTTAGCGACGTGTTTCCAGAACCTAGCAGCTCGAGCAATCTCATCGGTTTGAATGCGGGCGGTAGCAGCCATTTCAATAGCATATGTGTAGAGCTCCGAATTTGTCACATCCGACGGCGCGAGGACCTTAGACCAAAGGGAACCCGGCTCCCTTGCTGCAGATTGGATAGCTTGAATGAGAGAGTCATCAGTGGTACGGCCTTCTTTAACATTATTATATGCATTTCTGAGGACGGGTTGGTGCAAGTTGATATCGACCATAGCCTGGACGAAAGCATCGCGTTCCTTAACAGCCTGTTCCAGCTCCAGAAGGTCTTCGCGAGCTTTCTTAGCACCGACAGAGCTTTGATGTTGCTCGATGCGCAGCTCATCAATGAGCCTTGTGTTCTCTATCTCCAGCTCCGCGTATTGATCCGCGAGAATTTGGACATCAGCACGGAGAGCCCTGAGATCGTTGCGGAGGGACCTATTCTCTACGATAAGTGCGTCATTAGTGGTGATAAGAGTCTTGAGGGTGTCCTTCAAGTTGATGATTTCGGCCTGGAGACGCATCTGTTGTTGGGCGGCGGACCACTGAGAGTTAAGAACGGAGGCGGGAGAATAGAAGACAGAGAGTCGGGCGTCACTCTGGATTGTTGGCAGAGAAGAGAGGATACTAGGAGGGGATGTGGAGAAGGAAGAAACGGGGCGGTGGGCGTTGCTGAGGATGTGACTGAGGAAGGCAAAAAGCCACATAACGGAAGTCTAAGAAAAATACGTTGAGTGGGCTGACAGGCTAAATAGTCCGTTAACTTTCTCATTTCCGTTTTCTGGATGGAGGAAACTACGTCATGTTGACAGATATTCGAATTCCCCCCCCATTTTATCGTCGGGAGCCTTCACCTTCTGGAACCAACAGAGACAAACAACGCTACTCATCATCTCAAACGACTCACACACCGACGCCGACAGCGGGGACAACAACTCTGCCGATCCGACTCTGACTTTCGCTGCAACACATATACGTTTCCCGCTGTCCTTTGTGCTCTCAAGACAGACGAGACTCCCCCGCCCTCGCTTTCGGCCTAGAGCCGTCCGGCCCGACTTGGCCTACTCTCCACCCATCAAGTCCATAACTTTCTATCAATCGCGCCTGGTATTGATAGTGCCGCGTACATTTGTCCAGAGACAACCCTCGCTATTCAATTTGGAGCGCCCGCCTCATTGGACAAATGACCGTTACCCAACGGAAGCCCCAGCACCTCCCCGACGAAGTTCAAAGTAATTTCCATGTCTCTTTCAAGCATTCCGTGAATCCTGATCATCCCATGTATTCCGGCGCAGCTGTTAACGAGCCTGGTGTGCAGTACGAGTGCGATGCGTGCGCATGTGATCTCACCCATACTGTCCGCATCAAATGCGCGGATCCCGACTGTGCTGATGAGGAAGGTGTTGACATTTGTCCGCCGTGCTTTTGTGCTGGAAAGGAGTTCAAGAAACACAAGAGATGGCATCCATACCGCGTCGTCGTGAGTATTTCATCTTACCCCGAGTCTGGACAGGACGTGACCAGTCATAGGAGATGAATTCGTATCCAATATTCACGGAGGATTGGGGCGCGGACGAGTGAGTTCTTGTCATTGTAATGCATGTTCAAGAGAACCCAACATACGCACAGGGAGCTACTGCTGATTACCGGATTGGCCCAACATGGTATGGGGAACTGGAAAAGAATTGCAGAACATCTCGGTACGAGAACCAAGGAAGAGGTGGAAAAACATTATAAGTCTGTTTACATCGATTCGCCCGACTGGCCATTACCAGTGAGTGCCGTCACTTTACATTTACGCTCACTAAGTTGACAACACTACAGCGGATGGACCTACATTTCGATGTGGACCGGGAGGAATTCCAGGAACGCAAGCGCCGGCGAATAGCAGAAATGAACTCGGTGGTTCCTCCAGCGCAAAAGGTAGCACCTACTTCGGCTCCTGGCGTCCACGAAATCGCTACCTTCCTACCGGGTCGTCTGGAATTCGAACATGAACTCGACAATGACGCTGAAGATCTTGTCAAGGATCTGGAATTCGGAATTTGCTTGGAATGGGGAGGCGACCAGATCATCGAGGATGACCAGGATCCCGATGTTCGGGCTCGTGCAAAACTGGCGGAAGAACGGAGGAACGGCTTCGTGGTTCCCACTACATCAAAATCCTTACCACCTGGTAAAGGACCGCCCGCGCCGCAAACCAACGGATCCATTAATGGCTACCATATAAATGGAGATATCAAGAAGGATGTAAAATCGGAGGACCTTACGATGGCGAATGGTACTGGAGAAGAGGAAGAAGCGGAGGAGCCGACATTACCACCCCCCTACGAGACGGAGGATTCGCTGAATTTCAAGCTGACGCTGCTGGAAATGTACGCACAGCGGGTTGAAAAGCGCCACGAAAGCAAGGCTGTGGTGTTTGAGCGTGGACTTCTCGAATATAAAAAGGTATTATTAATGACTCGAGTTACTATATACCTTTAACCCTCTTCTTAGATGCAAGCAGCCGACAAGAAGAGGCCAAGAGAGGAGCGCGAAATTCTCCATCGCCTACGACCATTCGCAAGGTTGCAAACAGCTGAAGATTACGAAGCTTTTGCCACGGACATGCTCTGTACGTTAAATATCGCAGCCGTCAGTGTGAGGAAATGGCTGAACGTTCTCGTCTCAGACGAAGCAATTCTGAGGAAGCGCATACAAGAGCTCCAACATTATCGTCGCCTCGGCTTGTGTACTGCGGCTGATATTGACAAATACGAACATGATTTGGCCAAACGGGTGCGTACGGTTATCTTTATTACCGTTTCCTCCCGTCACCATTTTCTCCCAGACACAAGTCAAAGCTGCGGCTCGCGATTACGACCGAAGCCAGTATCGTAACAGTGGAAGACAATCCTCTGGGCCAGATCCTCGTCGCTCTAGTCTGGCATCCTTTGGTGAATCCGATGACCGCAATTCTCGGGAACCAACACCACGGCTACCTGGAGCAACGGCTCCGCCTGTTCGTCGACCTCGTAAGTTTGGTATTCCAACCTAAGACCTGATATTCATATTCCCGACAGCCGCTCCTCTTAATCTTGCGAATAGTCCTTCATTACATCTACTCACACCCGCGGAGCAAACCCTTTGCTCGCAACTTCGTATTCTTCCTAAACCCTACCTCGTCATCAAGGAAACTCTCGTGCGGGAGTATGCCCGTAGAGGAGGTAAACTTCGTCGACGAGAAGCCCGTGATCTGGTTAAGATCGACGTTAACAAGACTAGCCGAATATGGGACTTTTTGGTGCAAGCTGGATTCTTGAAGATCACGGCCGATAACACTAGTCACAACACATCTGCACCCAGTGGCTCCCAGGATGCCAGGTTTGTCTCATGCAATTTCACCCTTACGCATAGGTGAATAGGCTCACTGAACCTCGTCAGTAGCAGTCTTCACCCACCACCCGCCAATGGTTCTCCATCCAAATCCCCTCGCCTACCAATACCTCCCGCCATCGCATCAGTCTCGTCTGTGTCAAGCAGCATAAACGGCTCGCTGTACAGCGCACCACAACATGTCCCTCAGGCTTCTTGGCCCTCAAGTTCAAGCTAGTCTTCTCACCTCAACCTTGGATCCTCAACTGCTGTTTTAACTTGCAACTAGACATTGGAATTATTGGACCAATTGGTGGTTACTAATTATTTGTCGTGTAACTCCTCACACGTTGAGCTTTTCGTGGTTTTGAGCTCTTATTTGTTTTTCTTTTGCCTTTGCCAAAAGGTTTGATATCCTATAACGATCTCCATCCACTGCATTTGTATACTAGACGCATCATACATCCCATAGGTATAATAAGTAACTGTTCTGACCGTAGGGTGATGTAGGGCGGTGTTCATGAGATTTAGCATAAGAGTACCCACGCGGCGAAGATCCAGGAAGCGGCTTTATCGGGTAACTCAAATTTTAGGGATGTGATCACAGATAATTCATTTATGTTCTAATCAGCTCTGTAGTGTGCATTATCTTTTCTTGCTCATCATTTCTAAACCTTTGTCGCTATCTGCAACAGCAGCGACATAAAAAAACCATGACGGAGGTTGCCTTCCACCACAGATCAACGCTCAAGCAGGTGTGGGGAATGCTATTTAACACCTAACTTCTAGACTGACAATGCTACCCTAGCAAAACAAACCATTCAAGTCGAAACATGCAACTCGGAGATCAATAAAGGATGCCGCCAAAGGTGTGTCTACCATGGTTCTGAGAACCTCGCCCAACACTGACTTCAACGATGCAAAACTCTAGGCAAAATTGCGCGCACCTCACCAAGAGCGCCCTCCACGAATAACGCGGCAGCCCAACTGCGATTAAACAGAAGAAACAACGCTAAGCAAGCTCAGGCCAAGAAACGGAATGCGATTGTCTCTGCTACGAGGATCTTCAGTGGTGTAGACGGCGCTCCACGAATCGTTGCGGTGATTCCGCTAACGGAGGATGTAAATCCGAGAAATACAGTTGTTGCGCTGGCAGAATCTCTGGGAGTCTCAGCGGATGAGTGTCCTCAGGATGGGCTATGGAGAATGCGGTGCGTCTTTATAATTTTTTACTATGTATGCGTTATGGATTTATATCTTCTTATAGGGCTGATAGATTCAAAACATCCCTTCAATTTCGTCCAGTACCTTACAAAAACTTCTACGACACACTAGATACATGCAAGGTTGCCGATTACGTCGTCTTCGTCCTCTCCTCCACCGTCGAAGTCGATGCATGGGGCGATACCCTCCTCCGCTCCCTTCAAGCCCAAGGTCTACCAGAGGTTGTCAGCGTCGTTGCGCCCGAGGTATCCATTGACCCAAAGTCTCGCTCGGGTATCATTAAATCTCTGTTGTCATTCATGCAATATTTCGTCCCATCGCAAACGAGGGTGTTCGATCTCCACGTGGACTCGGACAAGATAAACGCGCTGCGAGCTTTGTCTGAAGGGAGACCTGGAGATCCCCGGTGGAGAGACGGAAGGGCGTGGGTGCTTGGGGAGGCTGCGGAATGGGAGGATGGGACGTTGAAGGTGACGGGTGTCGTTCGCGGAGCTGCACTGTCTGCTAATAGGCTTGTGCATTTGCCCAACTTTGGAGACTACCAAATCTCAAAGGTGAGTTGATTGACCCTACGATGACCACTGAAGCTGACGTTGACTTGTTGTACTAGATCTTTTCCGCGCCTCTCCCCCGCCACCATGGAAAAGCGAACGGGATGGAGATTGAGCCAAGTCTGATTGCGGAACCTGATGCGGCAGAAGCTGATTCTCTAGTATCAAGTAATGACCCAGATGACATAGCTAATGAGCAAACATGGCCGACGGAGGAGGAAATGAACGGTGCTCCCGATGATATTCAAAACCCAATACCCGAAGCACCAAAAGGCACAACACCAAAAATTGTGAAACGGATTCCGAAGGGCATGAGTGAATATCAAGCCGCATGGATTGTTGACGAGACAGATGAGGAGGACGGGGAGGATGGGGATGGGAGCGACCGTGAGATGAGGGAGCAAGAAGATGAAGAGCAGGAAGAAATGGTGGACCTTGTCATCGACGATGACAAAGACATGGATATAGAGAGTCGGCAGGGAGCTGATTTCGAGGATTTAGATCTCGAGGAGGAGGAGCGACAGTGCGTACTTCGTCAACCACTCGTTGACTATGGGTGACACTTATACGTACACATGTTTCAGGCTGGCGAAATGGAGGAACCGACAACGAGAAGAGGAAGATGATTTGCAGTTCCCAGATGAACTTGATACACCGCAGGATGTTCCCGCTCGGATACGTTTCCAGAGATACAGAGGGATGCGCTCTCTCCGGACGAGTCCTTGGGACCCATATGAGAATCTACCCCGGGACTATGCACGGATATTCCAATTCGAAGACTTCAAGCGTACGGAGCGCATTGTACGCCGGAGAGCGGAGGATGAACCCAATACTGTTCAGGTGTGCCGTCATCCTGATTTGATCTCACTTGGGCTGATCTTCCTTAGCCTGGTGCGCGGGTGACTGTTCATATTCGTGATGTGCCCCAAGAGGCTGCAAATAGGGGACTCATTACCCTGTTTTCTTTGTTTCAACACGAGCACAAGAAGTCTGTCCTACACTTTACTGTGCAGAGGAACACGGAATACGATGGGTCCGTCCGGTCCAAGGTCTCTCCTTCTCTTCCGTACTCTGGACAGCCTTTAACTCGTTCAAACTTAGGACCCCATGATACTATGCATTGGACCTCGTCGTCTTGCTGTGAACCCTGTCTACAGCCAACACACCCGCGGGGGCGGCAAGGGCGCCAACAACGTCCACAAATTCGAGCGCTATTTCCGCCATGGGGTAACGAGCGTAGCGACCACGTACGGTCCCATCATCTATGGCACCCAACCTTGTCTCCTGCTTCGAGAATCTTCAGACTTACAAGGTTGGTCTCTGGTCTCGTATCCTGTCCTCCACAAAATATGAGGACCAGGGCAGCTGGATGCTTACTGATATAACAAACTCTATCTCGGTCACACCATTCTACAGCTCCACATCTTGTGGCTATGGGTAGCTTCCTGAACCCCGACACCACGCGTATCATTGCCAAGCGCATCATCCTTACTGGTCATCCGTTTAAGGTGCACAAGAAAACCGCAACGGTCCGATACATGTTTTTCAATCCAGGTATGTGCCTCAATTGTCCTTGCGCGATCTTCGATCCATATCCCCCATGAAATTCCATCTGGGGACGGGCCTACGTCTTTCTCGATTGCGCCTAGACCTGCCAATCTGACCCGTGCTCATATGTTTACCCCCGCAGATGATGTACTCTATTTCAAGCCCATCCAGCTTCACACGAAACATGGCAGGACGGGTCATATTCGCGAATCCCTCGGCACGCATGGATACTTCAAAGCTCATTTTGACGGACCCATCAATCAAATGGATACAGTCTGCATGTCGCTATACAAACGCGTCTATCCGAAGTGGTCGCGTCTATGGACGGAGCGGAATCGTACTATCCAGATGAATGGCAATGTCCAAACCGATGAGCACGAACAAACAAATGACGCTATGGAAGAATGACGAAAGGTTGGAGGTTCTATACGTCAAACAAAAATGCAGGGTACACACGTTGGCTAGTTAATGCAAGGGCCCTATCAGACAGTGTATGTTATCACATCAGTTAGAATGATAATTGGTCGGGTGCAGCAATCCGTCACCATTGGTGGGAATTCGGGAGGATTGTTCCTCCAAGGCTCTCGAGGACAGACTTTTTGGGTTGGTTCTTTCAAGCTTCTTTTCGACAGATATCTTTTGGCTCTTCGCCGACATACCACCAATCATCGAATTTCGGGCCGGCAGCCAACAGGCCTGGAGCAAGCAAAGGCGGGAAGGAAGTTTGTGTCGAGGTGGGGCTATTCATTCAATGAGGACACTTGCACCGCATATTTGTGATCATAACTCTCACTCCACCCCAGTTTCCTTTAACATTTTCCGTCCCTGGTGCTGTTGGTTGAGGTGGCGATCACCAGGCCATTCATTGCTGACCTGTGCCCTGACGGTGCCTTGGGACGCGACTGTGCTCGAGTACAACCGGAGCATCATATGTCATGCATTAGCTCATGACCTTCTATGCGATTCAGGGTTCTTATCTCGCCTCCGATAGTGACAAACAAGCTTCATCGATTGAGGAGCGCAACATCGATTTGCCCGCTGGGATCAGGCCGGGACAAATTTGCGGGAAATTTTTTGAGTTGGTCACAGAAAGAAACATGAGTTTCCTCGTTTTCTTAGCCATACCCAAGCATATCGAGGTGCGTCTGGTGGGCTGATTCACAGGAAGAATGGATAGAGAAGGTATGAGGTATTGGAAGGAATCTAGGACAGAGGATATAGCGGGTGGCCATGCAGTTTCAACATACAGCGAAGGACTACTGCCAAGGAAAATGGGTTTGCAAGACCGTAGGGCCACACAACGGCCGCCATTGGTAAGTATATATAGCAGAGGGGTTATAGCTGGATTTCAGCGCGCATCTTATCGATAGATGCGGCCGCATGACGTAGAAACAGATATTCGTACACCTGTCAAGGGCTGGACCAGCCATGCGCTTTTTTAAGGCGATGGACTAGGAGTTGTTGGAAGAATGTTGACCTCACATGTAAAATCTCTTTTTAGCCTGATGCTCTTTGGCAGCTTGTTCAGACATGGTAAGTTTCACGGCCTTGTAGCTTCCAAGATCTCTTAGCTGTGTCTTAATCATTTGGAGGGATATGACCAAGGTCATGTAACTCACCACCAAGGGATGCAGGTGCTTTGTTCGACGTTCGCTGATCGCGTTGGGTGGACATAGGGACCTTTACAGCAGACTTGGTCTGGCCAACGGATGAGCGTGCTGCCGCGAATTGGCGGAATGTGTATGCTGCAAGCTCCTGTGCATATCGCAGCCTCTCATTCTCAGTAGAGATGGACATTTTGGCGGGACAGGACAATAGGGTGAAGCGAGGAGATGTGTTGCGAGGTTACACCATTTCATATTTATCTACTATGCCTAGCGATGGTGTTTTCAGCTGTTTGACGGTCCATAACCCAACTCCACTTTTTGTTGGCTCAAAGGCTGACGGCCATAAACGGTAACAGCCTCCACATTCTCATGACGTTTGTGGTCTAGGCCATTTAGATAAATACACATTACCGCCTCAGCAGTCTTCTGCTCCAAGATACTGTTCTATATACGGCATCGCTCGCCCATATCCATGCCTCTTCCAATAGTCCATCGAGTCCCCCACGCTCATCCCATGAAGGCCCATGGTCAGGCTTTTCAGTCACAATAAATCGTAATACATCCTTCACTGTCACCAATCCCACCAGCGATCCATGGTCCTCGACCAGGATCACGCGAGGTCTATAAGGTTCTGACGTGAGATTAATGATTCCACATCAATACATAGCTATAAACATACCCCATTCGTTTGAATAACTGCATCACGATCTCCAAGGGAATCTGTGGAGATACAGTCATAGGTATCTATAAGGTTGCGTTAGGACCTGTAGCACTATAGCCAGGGTGGACTGTTAGCCTGACGTACTCGGTTCACCCAGGCTGAGAATTGAATCCCATTTTCTGATAAAGTCGAGGAGAAGAAACCCTGTTGATTTTCTTCCTCAACCCCAAATAATGGGGTGGGCTCCATATCAATAGAATCCGTTTCTGTATCAGGTGGAGTGAAAACACAGGGGGTGTCGCGATGGATTTCTCGCATGCTTCTTACTCGCTCTGGTTAGAATGTTAACATCAACTCGCGGGCATCTGCCTCCAATGGAACGCACCGAGCACGTAACGAATTTCAGTTCGGTCAATGAAGCCCATGAACTTTCCAGATCCGTCGGCAGCTACGACTGGGAAGCCCTTGACATCCACTGACACCAGCAGAGCTTCTTATCCGAGAGTTAATGTCTTTTAATCTCACTTTAATCAACAACGTTGACTCACCAACATCTTTGACTCGCATTCCAGTGTCTGATATCGTGTAGAGGTCTTTTCGCATCACTTTTGATACTACGACGAGCCGGATTGATCAAAGGCTTCTGACAGGCAAGCGCCAGTAAACTCACCTGTGACATTATAGGCGTGGTCTTCTTTCTCCAAGAACGGGAAGCCATTGAACCGTATCATTTCGTCCGCAATCCCATTCGTGCCCAGAAAATCTCCTACAGCCTTGGTCACCAGCAGAACGATCTATACCAAAGAAAGACAGGCATCAACTTCTGATGCGGGGCCGTTAGACGTTACAAGGTGGAGGCGCTTACCATGGTGGGTAAAATGTATGTCAGTGCTCCAGTCAATTCAAACATGATAACCACCACAGTAACGGTAATTCTCATCACGCCACTTATTGAAACACGCGTGAGGCATTGACTGTGTTGCAACCTCAAATGAGCACTTACCTCAGAGCTGCAGCAGCGCCCAGGAAGGCGTACGTGCCTGGTGTTATACATGGTACATCTGGCGTACAGAATTTGAAAATCCCTGATTGTGGGTATGCTCTAAGCGAAATCTCAATGTCCCTCTTACGCCATGCCAAGAACATCTCAAACGTACTGGTGCAGTGCCTTCACCAAGATTCCAACCATTCTGCCGAACGTAGCGCCGATAGCCATGGACGGCACGAAAATACCTGCAGGTACCTTGCACCCGTATGTAACTACCACCAACCCCATACGTATGGCAGTGGCGAGCAGGAGCGAGTTTGAGATGCGCCACTGAGCAGAAGACCTGAGGAATGCGTCATCAGAGAATAGAAACCCTCGGATTTACGCGTATGCCGCTTACTGGCAGAGATTATACACATTGCCTCCACCTTCACATTCCCTGAATAAAATAGCCATGCTCGATGTCATGTCGAGGCGTAGAAATCGGTTATAATAACCGATAAGTGCTGTTAACGTGGCGAGTGTAACGGCCTCGGCAACTCCATGATTTGCCAGGTGTTTCCGACGGAACGCGGCGACTTGGAGATTGAATTTGACAACAAAAGCTCCATACAAACCCTACAATAGAATTTTGAGCCAAATAACTGAACCGTGAGTATGGCGCAGGCGTAGGAGCAAAGTGGGATGACGTTGACATCACACGTACCCCAAAAATCCCGAGAATCACAAAGAAGATGACCTCGAAGAAGTGCCAGTCACGGTCATAGGTCACCTGGAAGAGTACAAGCTTGCCGGTCCTGAACGGATTCATAGCCTATAGATCCAGACACCATGAAATTATATACTAATGGGGTAAGATAGGAAAACACGTACAGAGAGCGTGAAAGTCGCCATGAGTGCGCAGAAGAAACTGCGCCACATGGTTTTGATACTGAAGGTGTGGCTCATTTCCTGTGAATTAAGTACGCACTGGTCAACCAAGTTTCCTCTAGGTTAGTACAACGGACCTCGATAGAAAACAGTACACCCCCAATCGGGGAACCAAAAGCAACAGCAACGCCAGCTGCACTCGCTGCGGTGATAATTTCGCGCATTTTGCCTATCAAAAGCAAGATCTTAAGCATGCGGTTCATTTGGATGAAATGGGGGAGTGAGACTAACTCTGGCTGCGAGAAAACTTCTCAAACAGCCCTGCCACTAACCACCCAATACAACACGCTACATGCACCGAGGGACCCTCTTTTCCGACAGACAATCCGGAGGCGATAGCCAGTGGCTAATCAATTTCCGACGCGTAAATACGATGCCACGCATCACAAGGAGGAAAAGCATACCAAGGTAATGCTCTTGATGAAGAACGTTGCAAAGCCCAAGAATCCCTGCATAACGAACCCGCCTAGAATACACTTGATCTCCGAGATACCAGAACCGGCCGCATATCTCGCAAGGTTCTTCACCAGATGCGAGGCAACGAATGCAAACATAGACTAAACGCCAGTATTAGCTCTTCCATACCATGGACAAAAGTTCCTGCACACACTCACAGCGAACAGAATAAATATAATCCACCTCGCGAACGTCACCGTGCTCCAAGGCCTCCACGACTCGCACCCATCTACCTCTTCTCCTTCAATCTCCCAGCAACAAAACTGCTGGTTCAACCACCATCCATCCGAACAGTACCCCATTTTGATGTCTGAAAGCCATTCGGTAACGATGGATATTATAGCTGCATTTACCCCTATGCACACGCCTAGAACAGACGCACAACACCTGCATCAGTCGGTGCAGGAAGAGGAATAATGTAAATGTATGCGGGCGGACGCACCAACCAAACTGACCACAAACCAACTCTGTCCTGTGTTGAGGAATTTTCGAAATTGTCCCAATAGCCAGGGTATGGTCACTTCACCCCTTGGACCTCGTTGTAAGGTGCGTGATTCCCTAACATCCTTAAGCCGCCTATTCCGTTCAAGTATCGAGTCTTGAATCCAATCTGGGCCACAATGTATTTGTGAGCGGTTTAAACGTGCTATGGACATCGACGAGAATTCCACACCTATGGTTGTGAAGTCTTCATAGCGACTATAGTGCACAGTCAGCAAAATGGGCGAGTAGGGTTGAAATAAAGTGTTCACCGAATTTGCTCGAGCTCCTCCTCGTCGAGCTGTTGGGGAGGCATGAACTGGTGCAGCTAATAGTATCTATAAAGAGTGGAATGAGGCCTGGGAGTGATGGGAGCTTAGTCAGAAAAG